>JAYMFT010385428.1:0-20175 GCA_038088735.1 Panulirus argus | reverse complement strand
ATATATATATATATATATATATATATATATATATATATATACATATATAATGTGTGTGTGTGTGTGTGTGTGTGTGTGTAATTGGACTCCACCTGCTCTAGGTTATACGTATTACAGTACACAAAAGGAACAATGGTCCGCCAAGAACAAAGAACATAATGTCTGCATCTCCAAAGAACCCTTCAATCACTCTTTTAACCCCTGACAAAGACGAAGCTAGCTTTTACAGTCGCCTTGAATGGGCGGTCTCTCCCACTGAACCAATCTAGCCGTCACACATATGACGCTCACTCCCCACAAAACTGAACCAATCTAGCCGTCACACATATGACGCTCACTCCCCACAACGAAAACATAAGACACAGAAGCCACACACAAACTAAGTGCCATCGGAACAATAATAACTGGCACCAAATTTGGACAAGAAAAAGAATTCCTCAGCATCTTACACAGACACAAAAGAATATCATCTGCTTCACTTTAAACTATGCCTAACCTGCCTGGTTTTCTACCTTTACCACTGTAAAAGAAAAAAAAAATATAACACAAAAAACACAAAATTGTTCACCCAGAACAATCTCTGGCTGCCTAGCAACCACGAACACTGAAAATCTTAACAATGGATCAGAGATTCTGCAAATACAGACTCACGTCAACATGCTCGGCACCCAGTTCTGCGCAGTAGCACTAGACCCCTACCACCCAACCCACTCAATAACCTTACTCCTGCCTCACACTTCTGTAACATTTACTCACAGATCATTCAACCCCAAACAAGTGTTACAACTGAAATAGTCCAAGAAGCAATAAGCAACCGATCTCTCAACTCGGTTTTAAACTCCAAACCCACCCGACTTGCACCCATCAGAAACCACACTCCCTAGACACACGCGAGTCTCGCTCTACCGCTTACGCTCCGGACTTCACCCATCACTACAACACAATAAACACCGTTTCAACATTTCCGAAGACCCTTCATGCCTAAAACACAGCTGCCATAAAGAAGACAGAGAGAACTTACTAATCAGTTGCTCTGTGCTCTCTACACATAGAAGCACACGCATCACAACACTCTTATGTCCTGTGGTCCCGACCAGGGTACAGCAGGAGCCATATATACACAGACGGAACTCCTGGGCCGGGAATTCTTAACATCTGTAGAGACGAAAGCCTCCATCAACCCCACAACTAAACAATTTATCCCAACTGGTGCCCTGTTCGGTACTCGAACCCAGACCCATTAGAATGGTGAGTTTGAACGATGACCACTGCACTACGAAGACTCGTCATGAACTACGTATCTTTGGCATTCCGGAAGTTCCCTTGGTGAGATTCATAAATCACTCATTTCTTACGCAGTGTGTATGGGTGCCATTTGTTCAGTACGGCAGGGGATTCACCAGAAGTCCCCATCTGTTGAGCTTTCTTTACTTTCCTATAACGTTTTAAACTTTTGTATTGCCTTGCCAGCATTCACAAATTCATCAGTCAGGTTATTGTATTCATACGCTACTATGATATTAGAAAAGTAATTCTTGCACTTTTATTTTTCTACACATTCTTTGCTTCCTTTCCTGCTATGTCTTTCCATCTTTCGAAAAACTTCATTGTACGCAGACTTCATCAAATTGGTTTAAAACTTGACTGTTGTCATCAAGTCACTCAGTACTCTTCTCTCTTTCATGGTGAGAAAGTTCATGGCCTCTAAACGCTTACTGTATGTCAGTTCTCGTAATTCTTTTACGGCTCTTTTGCCCTCCCGTGCGCTTTTTTTCTTTTTTTCCAGAGCGGTAATGAAGCTTCAGGAGGTTTTGGCGTAATGTAGGATGTCAATGCTTTGCTGAACATTTCCTTATCCATGTACTTTTAACAGCGAATTTGATATCTGTCAACAGACAGTCCCTCTCCTTTGCAATACTCCTAATGCTGGGTACAGTTTTAACTCCTAAGTCCTTCTTATACACAGACTCCTGCAGCTTAGTTCCTTCCAGTTAACACTCGTATCGAGACGTTATTTCACTGTGTCTCGTCCTCAGTACCTGACATTTAATCGGGTTGAATTTCGTAGGCCATGAATAAACCAGCTTTGTAGTTTGTCAGTAACCCTTGTAACATGACGCACCTCTCATCACTCTTCACTGCCCTCGGGACCATCTGCAAACAGATATGAGTCAAATCCTTTTGGCTCGTCATTTACATAAATCAAGGTGAGCAGTGGTCCCAGGATCCAGCCCTGCGGCACGCCACTGGTCAGCATAACTCATTTCGGAAAGGCTTCTGACATGCGTCCTTCGCTCCATTTTTGCACCAAGGTAATTTCCTATTCATGGAGAGGAGCCTCCCCCTCAGTTCTACCTGGAGATCAAGCTTCCTCTCAAATTCCTTTTGTGGTACACTGTCAAACACTCTCTGATGGTCCAGGAAAACACAATCCACACATCCTTCTCTTACATCTATAGAGGAACCTCGCTTTGCCGCACTTTTCTTTACTGCTTTTAACGGGACTGTGTCTTCTTCAGTAATGCTAGAGCCACACCACTTACCTTGGACCTTGGGGTCTGTGTATCTGTGTAACTCATAAAAGTTTGACATTCGTTACGCATGACCTTTCCCTGAATCTGTATTGACTGTTACTTACGTACTTTCTCCTTTGCAAATATTCATCTACTTGCTTTACAGATGTCTTTTCCGGAATTTTAAAATCCACATATGTTAGAGAGACTTGGCTGTAGTTCAGCAATTTCCTCTCCTAAAGACAGGCACCACATTTGCTCTTTTCCACTCACTTGGCACTTCACCCTCCTCCAGTCACATACTGTACAGTATTTCATGTGGTCTGTCAAGCGTATCTGCACACTGTTGCATCACATACGGAGAAACTTCAGCAGGGTCATGAGATTTGCGGGTTAAGGCCCTTTAGCAGTCCGCTTATATCTTTTCAATGTATTTCAATGATTTCCAAGACCTCCTCCTCATTACCTACCGCTTGTGTTGGAGCTGTAGTATCTTTCACTGTGAAAACACCTTCAAACTTGTCATTTAGCTCTTCACATATCTGTATCAACTTCTACAACAGATTGGTAAGCTGCTCTTGACCCGACAATTTACTGTTTATGGAATAGTGTTGGGCTGTTCTGTCTCTCGCCCGATATATCATTCTTATAGTTTTTCTGTTGCCCCTTCCTTATCTTTCTGCACACATTTCTTGAACCACTTTATACCTGACTGTCTACTGTGCAGCCTGTGTCTCCTCCACATACGTCCCTTAGCTCTTGATTTTTGACATCTGTTACCGAACCAAACTTCTTTGCTAAGCTGCTCTCTTTATTTGCAGCTGAAGGTACCAATATTTTAACCCCTTCACTGAGGATTTCACAGAACCTTCCATAGTTAAGCTCTTTATCATGACTATGGAACTCCATTTTCTAGCGTACGTTCTGACGGAAATGGTTCTCTCTCTATATTTCACCGGCATATCCTCTCTAGTGTGGCTTCCTTTCTGATCTTTTCATTTCCTCATGTACATGATCAAACTCAAGCATTACATGATCAATTTTTCCACTTGGTGTATCATATTTGCTACTAATGTGAGTGTAAAGTAATGATCTAGCAATAAGGAAGTATCAACCCTTCTCATTCCAGTGTGTCCAACGTCACGCTGATTAAGGAAATTTTCTTGTATACACTTTGAAGAACATGAGTCTCTATAACTTTCTATCTCCATGTAAATCTAACTTCCCCAAAGTGTTTCTTAATAATTAAAATCCCGTTATCATTACCTCACCATCTGTGAAGAATGAGTTCCTCATTGTTTCCTGCAGTTCTGTGACTGATCTCTCCATTACGTACTGTTTGAATAAAGTCATCCATCAATATTTCCCAAGTTCTTTCTTAATGAAAGGGCCAGTTTCCCTCTTCCCCTGTCTTCTCCTTCCCTCCTTGTTACAAAAGCACCTCTCCGGCCAGATTTGGTCAGATCTCGTATCTTAGATGTTATCTCTTTTCACTACTCTAACAGTACCTTGTATGTTTTCCTTTTACAACCACTCTATCAGTGTTCTCATGAATCATTCCCATTCTGATAGTCGCATCACTTAAAATTCCTGACCTCCCTGTGAAAGTGCCAAGACCATGTTCTTTACTTTCCTTCCTTTGATCTGTCACCTCTTACCGATACCCAGCTGAATTCTTTCTCGTCTGCAAATCTGTCTGCCCAAGTATCCCCAAACAAAGTAACCATTACTGGTCAGCCCCTTATGTCTTCACCATACCTACCAATTCTCTTCGTTTTTTTACACTCAGACATTGCATTTGGTATGTCTACAGTCTCTTGTAGTCTTATAGTCATAATCTCTTCCTTTGCCACCCTTTCCTCTCTGGCTTGAACATTGTCTTCCAATCCAAAAACCTTTGATAACTTATGTCTCTATATAACTCCCTCATAACTAATATTCTTAGCCCTGTTTTAATCCAGTTGTCAGCTAAGTCCTGCCATATTAGAAATAAACCTTCATAGCTTTTCTTTTTTTTTAGATATGTCCATTTTCACCAAGATATACTGATCACAAATACTCCACTTCTTTAAACCTTCCATCAGTAAACCATATACTACCCTAACTGATCTGCCCTCAACAGTGAGTATATAACCATAGATACACCAAGTGATTTGCTATGTCTCTGTGCTTCACTCCTGTTCTCTGTCCTTTATGTCCAACATTCTCTGAGATCTGTGTTATGGGCATTTCCTGTAGTTGATCTACCACACAAAAGACACTTAAACTTTTTCTCCGATGCTTTCTACTAGATGCACCTTCATTCCTCTCGTTATTTTCCACCTGAATTCCTTCAGTCTGCTTGACTTTCTTTTCGAACTCAGATTATATATATATTTTCTTTTTTTCATCCAGTTGCTAACACTTAGTTTCTCAATCTCTTCACCCACTTCTTGTAACTTCTGGTCCTGCTTTTATATATGTAATTAACAGTAACTGGTCTAGACTTATGATCCCAGCAGATATAACCTTTAATGATTTTCTGATATTTTGTCCTTCCAAAATTTGAATCCTTTCCATTCAGCTTCTTAACTGACCTAGTTACACCTGCAAGGTCATGCTGACCTACCTTTGCCTGACTCCATTTCTCTCTTTCTCTCTCTGTGCATCTACAATTCTAGGCTAGCTTCGCTCTGACCTTATACCAGACATGCTTTTAATTTTCAGTTACAGCATGAAAAATAAAGGTCATGCAAAATTTTCAACCCAACTCTGTTCACTGTTCACTTTCTAACGCTTCTGAACTCCTGACAGCCAGCTTCGTGCACCAGGAATGAAGAACATAACAGAAACTATCCCTAATTTTTCCCATCAAGTTTTTTCTTGTTTCAGATATTTTTCTTTTACTCTTCTGAATGACTCTTTTTTTCTTTTTATTTTCATTGAAGTATCAGCACAGTTGGCTAGTTTCGTCACCATTCTGGTTTAAATCTCTCTTCTGCTTTACGAGGGCAATATGTGCAGAGGAGTATGTATGCCCTTAACGTGATCTTTAACACCTAAAGAGGCTCCAGTATTTTCCAACTGGTGGGTAAAATAAGTGACGTTCCCAGCCTTCATGGGGTATCCTTACAGTCGTCAGGCCTCGAGTCGAAGTGACCAATCGATCATCTGCTACACATAAAGTGTTCTTTTAAGTTATTGATTGCCATGAAGTGCTACTTTTAGGAATTAACTATTTTCAAGAGACCCTCTGCATATCTCCCTCCCCCCCCCCCACCCTCACTCCTACCAGAGTCGTCCTAATTGGCTAGTCCCTCCTCTGTCTGTCAGTGCTTATATTTACGCACCTGCACACACAGACGTCTGAACTTCCACTGGCGTACGCCACTTCCCGGAACTATCCCTATGGGACACACCATTTGAACCAACGCCTTAACAAATCCCACTCACACTCGGCTCGAACACGACTATCTGATTGCGTAGGATTAAACCCCCATAAGATGGAGCCCTCCATCCACACACTTATACTTTCTCTTGTTGACATTTCTGTCATTTATATTCCCGGGTCCAAATACAAAAGGTCGCTCTACCGCTTTGTTTAATAAACGATAGACCAGTCCACCTTCGGCAACGGTGGATGTACAGGTATAGACCACATCAAAGGTATTAAAATGGAGGAAAAAAAAAAATGGATCTATACTCTAAACACTCTAAACTCAAATACTGGGGAATAAAACCCATGGAATTTGTATATACGACAATGTGGAACCATTAGATGTAATAGCATAACGTTACTAATTGTTTAATTGTAACACAGACGCACTAATGATAATGAATACATCGTTTTCAGAGACATTTTATCTATTTATCATTTTCCAAAATAGTAAAAAAGAAATCGGAATTGAAACGGGAGCAGGTTAATCCCCTGCTTAATGTCACTGCACACCGAAATACTCATAACTGACACAGCTTTATTTATATAAGCCTCAGATGAGGAACTGCTCTAATTTTCGCCGACAAAGTCTTTAAAATTCGTTAAGGGTTCCCCCCTTTATAAAACTTCGAACTCATATTTCATAAAACGGCGAGCCTCTCACCATAAAACATTACGTGATACAGGCGCAAAATGAGAACCTCTTTTACCTAGAGAATGTTAAAATTTCTTCAGAACTTTTTTTTTCTTTTTTTTTTTTTGGGGGGGGGGGTTAAGGATACTAGGGTCAAGTTGCCTTCTATGGGTCAGATAGAGGGAATCTTTCTCCGAATGAAAAATGGGAAATGATGCTGGTTGCAACCGATAACCAATCAAAGGTAACATGCAGTGAGGTATCCCCAGTACAACCACACACACACACACACACACAGCCATCACCCAAACCAAGATCTTAAGTCATACACACCAACCTTGGTTCAAATCCATGTACCACCCCCTATACTATCTCCCTATCCCTAAGCCTCCTTCAGGCTGTTCAGTCCACCAGGCTTCTCAGTGTCCCTAGAAGATAAACTAAGTTGGAAAGAGCACGTCCTGACTAGGTTAAGAGACGGGGCAACACGAGTGTAAAATTCACTCCCCGCAACACACACACACACACGGAAATCACATAGTACAGGACACTGAAAAGAAGGCCTCTGTATAAATAGTCATTATCCAGCAAGAAATGCAAAGAAGTTTTTAAATACTCTGAGGGTAGTGGACGTATGAAACAAAGAGTGCAGTGAGACAGTGAATGTAGACAGCATACACAAGTTTAAAAAGTTGTATGATAGTGAATAAAATTGAAGAGCTGGGGCCTCACGGATGCACAAGTCCTTCCCCGTGCAGAAGAAGTAGACAATTACACAGACGTATACCACCATGAACACACGAGCACCAGCACACACATACACACACATGGGAGTTACTATCATGATCTAGAAGATGACGGTTGGTTCGCACTATGGACAGAAATGGTTGCCATGGAGTGGACCACCGCAGTGGTTTAAATGACTACGTAAGAGTTGCCATGACCCCAGACACTGGTTGTCATGACCCGGGCAGGTCCTGTCATAAGCCAGACGCGTTGGTTGCCATGGACAGTCTCCTCGCAGTCGCGTCATGAAGGAGGATAAAGTGGCATCGATTTATTGGATCAGTTGCCGGGAGGCTCTGCCGCTGCCTTACAGCCTCCTCCCTACCTATTGCTCCTCCCTTGCCTACGCTTTCTACCTACCCACGCCTCCTTACCTACGTATTCTTCCCCCCCCCCTCTCTCTCTCTCTGGTTTTTACCTACTCCCCACGCCTCCTGATACCAGGTACCTCGTTATATACTCATACCTCACTTCCCTTACCCGTGGGCCTCATACCTACACACGTTTCATGCTGACCTTCGACTCCTTACCTACCCACGCCTCCCGTTCCTTACCCATACCTTCCATATATACCTACGCTTTCGACCTATTCATCCCTTCCCCCTACCCATGAAATACAGGTCGCAAGAGAAATATATTTGTCACTATCTAAAACAGTGTCGAATATCTTTCTCAACAAAGCTGTGACAAAGCCATATTATCTTAAAGTCTGTTTACCTGCTTTACATCACTGCTCCTGATCAACCTCGAATTAGGAGGCCAGACTAATTACCGCCTCTAAAACGCTGGAAAATCAATTTCAGACAACCAGAGTTTCTATTTGCTTCTCGACAATAATGGGTGTAGCCTTAAGTCCCCCTTCCCCTTAGACACTTCTCCCTAAACTCGATTCTCTCTAACCTCGCTAATGGTCTCTCTAACCTCCGACCTTTTCTTGCAAACTAGACTTAAAATCCACATCATCTTCCACCGACAATGTCTGCTCTATGGAACTTCAGAAAATGTACTTTAATTTTGTGGAAGGGAGGATTCAATTCCTCCAAAGACTATACTGTTTGGCATCGATGCGAACGTATTTTTAACGCTTAAAATAAGTCTTTTTCTGTTTTCTATTTCCCTGCAGCTTGGCCGGCCAGGAATGTAAATATTATTGCCAGAAAATAATTTCTCTCGGCTCGCCCTAACCCTCGTGACCTTTCCACGTCCTTCATCACATTCATTCAACCTGAAAGTGAGGAAAATGTTGTCACGGGACATCGCATGCACACGTAAAGTAAGGCGCTCCATTTTCTTTTCTCAACATTCTCGTCGGATTTTTCCCATCACATTCATTTTATACCTATGTCTTTCACGCTCTAACTAAAGCCCGGCTTTGAGAACGAGTATTTTGATCAGTAGAAGGAACCATCATTAGCATACATCTGGAACGGGGCTGGAACACGTATATGAGACGTCCCTGTATCAAAAGAAACATTAAGAGGTGACCGTCAACACACCTAATGGATAAAACAACACTCCTGACAGCCAGGGTGGTTGACGACGGGGCTGCTACCACAGCAATACCTCCTCTTTAATTCGTGAAAGGCGACCTAGAAACGGATTATGTAAATTTCAGCTGGGATTCCAAGACCTATATCGTCAGACTGGGAAACGCTTATACGGCCTACAAAATTGTTTGTTTTTTTGTTTTAAGAAGCGTCATATAGACGTACAGACACAATGTTACGCCGTAGCTTAGACATGTGTGTTATGTCTGTGTGAGCATCCGTTCGTCTGTGAATATGTGTCCACGTATGTGCATGTGCTTCGGTGAAAAGGGAAGAGGTGGTGAAAACATTGCGCAAGATGAAATGTGGGAAAGGCGGGACTGCGGTTGAATTGCTTAAGAAAGGAGTGGCTGTTGTTGCTGGCGTGTATGCGCGCGTGCCCGTGCATTTCTGTCCGGATGATAATTCAGCGGAGTTACGCTGCGGACATTTGATATTGGTCCCTTATGTGCTGATGTAAGGATGTTGATGTTCATATTGTCCTTTTTTTTTCTTCTTTGTTTATGTTGAAGGCTCCAGTCACGGACAAAAGTGAACATCAAGGACGGGCCCTAATTGAAATATAGAGAGAATTGAGAAAGGGAGAATAAAGGACAGGGACAGTCACACGAGAGAAGAAGAAATGTAAATTTGGTCCTTGGTAATGGTTGTGGACATACTCTGACTGGTTCACCTGCACGACAGTCCCTCTATTTTATACTGTTTTAGGCCTTTCGGTGCTCTTGATTCAGTAAACTATAAACTGTCATTATTATAAGAAAGTACGGTTCCTTACTGATGAACCTCACGATCTTCTATTTTCATCTCGACCCAAAGAAGAAGAAAAAGTATCCCTAACGTCATACTCGATCGTAATGGAAGAGAGAGAGAGAGAGAGAGAGGAATGAAGTGGTATGGTCAATATCAGAGGATGCAAACAGCAGAAACGGAGGCCGAGACAGAAGCAGTCGGACGTAGGTAGGGATGATTTGAGAATATACATAAGCAGCACAGAAGAGAACTGCAGGTAAATGTATTAGCAAAAGCAAAATTCGTAAGCCTACGCAACAGGAGACAAAGTGGAAGTGTGAGCAGCTGACAGAATATGTGAGGTAGAGAAAGAATAAAAAAATATGTGATAGTAAACCTCCATGGCCGACTGAGAGTAAGAGGGCGTGTGGGTGGGGGTGAGAAAATGGGAGTCACAGCTGGTCAAGTTTTGATTGGGAAGCGCCATCTGTTGACGGAGGAGAAGGGGTAGGGGAGAGGCCCCGAGTGTTCGATGGGAGTACAGCTTATGGAAGGGAAAGGAAAACAGATGGCCTGTAAGAGGAGCTTTAGGGTACTGCCGAGGAAGAACTAACTTGCCAGGGAAGCAGAGGGGTGACCGACAGAAGGGGCACCGGGCTACGGAGGATCACGGTCGAATTAGGGAACATTTAAGGGAGTTTAAGATTTTAGGAGGCTAGCGGGTCTTATGGGATAAGAAGAGCCTGTTAGGTAGCTTGGTAGCGGAAGAACTAGAAGTATTAATGAACACTGGGAGTAGTTTACTGTGTGGTTGTGTGTATATGGGGAAGGGGGGGATTGTCCAAACGGCTCAGGACTGTAGGAATCTGAGAGGTTCACTGGGAGCGAAGGATACGTATCTGCTGAAAGGACTTCATGGTGGAGGGAGGGAGAAGAAGGAGCTAAAATAAGAATGTAAGGAACTAGAAAAAATAGAAAATTTCCAGATCACCTGGGAAAGGTATCTTGCCACTCAGTTGCTCTGCACTCTCCTCACATCGGGACACTGTAACGGTTTATGGCCGGTGGAAGTGGCCAGCTTCCTGAGTGCCGCAGGAGCCTCAGAAGGACAGAAGTGACTCTAGAGGTAGGAAGGTAAGAACTTACCTGGGTGAGGATAGACCTAGGGCTACACGAGCCTCGGAAAGTATGGGAAGCCAATCAGGGACTATAGAAATAGGTAAAGTTAAAGGTAATAGTAAGGGTTAACGCCACGAGATACCACTAAAGGATTGGACCTAAGGACAGCAAAGGGTAAGAGAGGGCTAAAGGGAAGGGTGAAGTCCATGGAGGTCTTGGAAGAATAGAGACCACAACATAATAAAGGACAATGCTACCTTGATGCGACTTCATGCCACACATACACGGTCTAATTCATGCAGCTTTGGGGTTACGGATGCAATTCGATTCTCCTTCAAACCTTCTAACATATATATATACATGCAACCGTATATTTCAACATGCGATCGAAGAAAAGGACGTGAGACTGTTAGCGGAGACCTTACACCCATTGTGAGAGAGAGTGAATCTAAAGGCCAATTCCTTTTGCGATGTCTGTGGGAGCCCGTGAAGACAATAGCCGCACAGAGCCCTGTAAACGACGGTCTTCAGAGCCCCTCCCGTAATGTCCCTCAGGATCCAGCAGTAAAGAATTTTACGTGCGCGTTTTACAGTGTCCTCCACCGTCTCTACTTGTACTGGATATCTGAACGATTTTCACTGTGGGTTGATAACCAGACCAGCTATTGTTACCTTAAAATTATCTCTTTAAGGTATAATCCATACATACAAAAAAAAAAAAATGATGTTACACCAAAATTCATCTTCATTTAAATACCTGAACACTTGAGAGAACAGGGAATTTTTTGCTTTATAATCTTGTCACCTTATATATAAGCGGGTGGGGAAGAACCTTCTGCTTTATTATCTCGTCTCCATATATAGTAGCGGGTGGTGAGGAGTCTTCCACTTTATTAACTTGTCTCCATCTATAGTAGTGTGTAGGAAGAAGCCTATTGCTGATCTTGACTCCATCTATAGTATTGGTTGGTTAGGAGCCTCCTGTTCTACTATCTTGTCTCCACCTATAGTGGGTGAGGAGAAGATTTCTGTTTTGTACTAATTAGTCTAATGGGTAGTGAGAGGCCTTCGACTTTGCTATCCAGCTTCCATCCATAGCGGTGGGTGAGGAGGAGCCTTCTTCTCTTTTCTCTCCTCACTTAATCTATACAGATTAAGACTCTAGGACGCTATTCTTATCCTCCAGAAGGTAACATCACATAGACTGTTATCTGGCTTCCCCATGTAGTCCCATGCACTGTACTGACCACCCATGTACTAACTTTCCCACGTAGTCCCATGCAACGTACTGACCACCCATGTACTAACTTTCCCACGTAGTCCCATGCAATGTACTGACCACCCATGTACTAACTTTCCCACGTAGTCCCATGCACTGCACTGCCCTCTCGTGTCCTAACTCCATACATGTATTATTTCCGCGAGTCTATTGTTTGTTCCCTCCTTACGCAATATCATTTTGGCGAGGCTGGCAGCAGCAGCAGCTGCGGCGGAGGCACGGGACGCACAGTGTGGGTAATTTGTTGTTGACAGCACCGGAAGGGGCGTGGCCAAGCGCGTGATGCTGGTGACGTCATTACGTGATCTCCCCCCCCCACCCCACCCTATCCCTCCCTTGCCCTTCCCCTCCACTCCTCAGGCCTTGTACACACGCACACGGTGACGTACAGGGGGAGGGGGAACATGCCTGCAAACATGTGCATACGCGGAGACGCACACATACGCCCAAACACGAGTGTAAACTCTCTCCACGCAATACACGTCTACTCTCTCTCTCTCTCTCTCTCTCTCTCTTCTCTCTCTCTCTCTCTCTCTCTCTCTCACACACACACACACTAATTGTAAAGGAGTTGTAAAGGGACAGACTGGGGGAATTTGGGTTCTCATGGTGACAAGAGTCATAGAGAGACAGTCTCTGGGTGAACATGGATTTTCGTGATGACAGAGGCATGGTGCCGCAAGCTTCCAGGGTGTGTAGAAGAAAATTTCCCTCACCATCATGTCAGCAAAGACACGAGAATGAGAGGGACTGATACGCCATCACTACTAGATGTCATCTTCACGCTTACCAGCGTGGGAATTGAGAATGTCAAATATAATACACCATCTGGAAGAGTGGTCATATGTATTGCTTAGGGCTTGATCATGCGGTAATTAAAGAAGTGAACACAGCATATATCAGACCAGACTCAAAATATAATCGCGAACCTACACAGAACTCAACAGCATCTGCGGTAACATGAACCGGGAAATGGAGTCCAGTAGCCAGGAACCAGGACACTATGGTGAATGGATCCGTGAAACTCGCCCGGAAGTAGCGGGAACACTGGTGATTTACCCTGGAATTCGGATGGAAGGTTAAGAGAAAGGGACGAGTGGTTCAGTAAGAGAAAGAAAGGGCTTTGGGTCGTGTTGTGGCGAAGATAGATAGATAGGTACGGTGTCCCACACTTATAAGCTACATGAAAGAAATAAACGAGTGTAGCAGGATAAGAAAGGAGGAGAAGAGATAAACTTTGACAAAGAAAAAATAATTTTGAACAAGGCAGCAGAGAATCCAAAACTTTTCCATATATTCGTAAGGAGCAAATTGTCAGTTACAGAGGCTAAGTGATTCGGATGAAAGAGTAATGATGATGTATGGATACGCGAGGAACAGGATGGCGGGTTGAAAAGTGTTTTCACTGTCGATGACAGACACTATAGCCCCTAACGCCACTGAGACGGAATGAGGAGGAGGTACTGGTGAGCACTGATGTATTTTAAAGAAGACATGAACAGAATACTAAAGGGTCTTGACCCAAACTAGCCCCATGGTCCTGGTCAGATTTCTCCACGGGCGCTGAAGATGTATGCTGTTGCATTTGACAGGTCAACTGAAATGATAAACATGTAGAGGGAAGAGGTAAAGTACTAAGGGAGTGGAAGGAAGCAAACATCATACCTCTGTATAGGAAAGAAGATTAGGAGGAGGCGGCGAAACATATACAAGTCCTCTTGACGAGTGTGGTCTAAAAAGTACTGAGAAAACATGACGAGAAAGTAAATGGATGACATCTAACAGAAGAGAAACAACAGATAACGTGGTTTCAGGGACTGAGGGTCACTGGATTTCTACAAGAAAGTGAGCTCTTTCTTTAGACAAAAGATAAAGCTGAGAAAGCTGGATGGACTGTCTGTACCTGTACTGTCAGGAAGCGTTTGACTCTGTGATGGTGAAGAAGCTGGATCTTCGGGCAGGAATAAGGTAGAGACCACTGCGATGGATAGGTTGTCTCAGTAGACATGAACATACAGGACGCATATCAGAGAAACCTTGAAATTAGCTGAGGTCACCACTGCCGTGCCATAGGGTTTTGCTCTGGGATCATTGCCTTTTTTTTTTAATCTATGTAAATGACTTGCCAGAAGGACTGGATTCCCACCTGAATATGCTTGCGCATGATGCTAATTCATGAGGGAAATACTGCACGAAAAGGAGTTCATCAATCAGTCTAAAAAGAGGACCTAGACAAACTCCATAGTTGGTCTGGTACATGGTTGATGAAATTCAATCCGAGCAGATGTAAAGTAATGAGGATGGGATAGAGAAAGAAGGCCTCACTCTAAATAATACCCAGCAGGAAATACTCTGCAGGAATGTGTGTGTGAAAATGACTTGGGAGTTGAGATCGTCCTTAATCTATCACCAGAGTCCACATTAGGAAAGCAGTTAAGGAAACAATTTGTGTGTTGCCAAATATTGGAACAGCATTCAAGTAAATGGACAAGAACATATTCAGCAGGCTGTTCACACCCTGTATTAGATCGAAAGTAGAACATGCTTCGCGAGTTTGGTCGCCGCACGTAATGAAGCACAAAGAACTAATAGCGAAGGTCCAGAGGAATGGTACCGGAATTAGATCTGAATTAGAGAAAAAAAAGTCTAGATACCTTATATTTGCCCATCTCGGAAGAAAGAAGAATAAGGGTAACCTTACCACAATCCTTAAGTTTCTAAACCAGCTTGCTGACGTAGGTAGTAAACAGTTCAACGTAAAACGCAGGGACAGAAGAACCACAGGGCATGAAACATGAAATTAAGCAAAATTTGTTAGAAAAGACGTAAAGAAGTACTTTTACAGTATAAGAGTAAAGAATGAATGGAATAAGCAGAGTCATGAGATTGTGAATGTGGAATGGCACGTAAGAATGGTCACGAGATGTGTGTGAATACACTGTACCTGTGTTGACTGTGGACCAACTGCCGATACCAGGATTCGAACCTATGCGGATTCGATCCCAGGCGGCCCGTGAAGGCGTCGCAGTAAACAGCTTCGGATCGCGGGTGGAAGGGTTCCCAGTAGGGTTGCGGAGGTACTTTTTAAGGTGAAACTTTACACAAGAAAGTTCTGTTGAACGTTCAACGCCGTAGATTTGTTCCTGATTTTCTCTTCTTTCACACTAGCCCTTTCCCCTGTCCCGCCTCTTCTTTCCTCTCCTCTATCCACCGTACTGAGAAAAAAAGGACAAATAGTCGTCTGCCAAGCCAGCGTTATATATTCAATGGTTTACATGCGCTTTGTGCCGCTGAAGTTTATCGAACTGGTACATTACGAAACTTCTGAGCCATATTTACACGCGTAGTTGTGTTCGCCACCGTATTTGTGAATTATGGCTCACTTTCCCTACGGGTATTTCTAAATTCCCATTCAGTGATGTTCATAGGATCACGATTTCCTCTTCTGTTTGTTAAATTGTCATGGGATGATTTATAAAGATAAAACCCCTACGTCTGTTAGAAGTGCCATGATGCAGTGTGCCATACAAGTCCCATTTCTTGAAGTTGGCCTTTGCTCTGGTCTGAGTCGCCTACAGTGTTTCCAAAGTATGCAAGCAAGTCTTAGCAAATGAATCGATGAAGGAAAGCAAGCCGAAGCTGCATCTGCAGACTGTTCGTCTTAATCTCATCGACAAACCGCCGAGTTTCTTGCCAGAAAAAGAAGTGAACGAGAAACGTAGGAAACTTGATGCTCCAGTAGATTCTCCAGCTGTTTCTGTGGAAAAGGTTATGGGAAAGCACCTTCTGAGGTCACCTTCATAACAGCACGGTGCAAGAAGCCTCATAAGAGTGATGAGGAGCCTGTCAAACCAGCTGTACTGTTCATGATTAAGACACGTTTATGGAGATGTTATTGCCAAAAAGCTTGAATTGGTCCAGCTTTCAGACAACACCGTCACACGAAGAATATACAGCATGTCACAAGATATCCACGATCAAGTTGTTGGTGGTTTGAAACAAGCAAGAAAGTTTTCGTTTCAGATCGATGGACCTGTAGATATCGTGGCGAACCCTCAGCTCACGGTGTGTTTGTACGGAAAAAAAAACTGACGATGACATTGTGGAAGAACATCTGGTTTTGTAAAATCCCCTTAGGGCCACCACAACTGGCCAAGAGGCATTCGAACTAGTCAGTGATTTCCTTAAGCAATATAACCGTCACTGGGTAGGCTGCTGCGCCGTTTGCCCCGATGGGGCTCCGGCTGTGATAATGGGGAATCCAACTGAGTTCTGCGGGCGAGCACAAGAGGTCAACCCTGATGTCGTCGCCATTCACTGCTTCCTTCATCGAGAGATTCGGCCGGAGCATCACACTCATCTATACAGGACGCTATTTCAAACTGTGAACTTTATCAACACGAGAGTCTTTTGAATTCTCGACTGTTCCGGGTTCTGTATGAAGAAGTGGGATCCGAGCGCCAGCGCTTCCTCTATCACCCACAAATCCGATGGCTGTTTCGTGGAAAAATGCTTTCACGTGTCATATCGCTGAGGATGGAAAGTGAACCGCTTCAAGGATGAAGTCTGGCTGGTGAAGCCTGCTTATTTGAGAGAGATTTTACGGCATTTGAACGAGCTGAACACTGACACGCAGGAACGATATTGGGCCATGGCTGAGATTGGTGGGAAGATGGCATGTTTTAAAAGAAAAATGCCACTTTGGTGGGTAAAGATAACAAAATGGAAAGACTGCAGCATTTTCCAGGCTGAAGGAATTTCTTAAAGACGCTGAGGGAGTATCTATCTATAAAAGATCTGGTCAAAATTTTCTAAAAACATTCAGCGAAGTCACAGCCTGTGTTGGATATGTCCTTGCACCAAAATGTTGATCTCCAGAAACCAGCTGGGTAAGAAAGCCATTTCATTTTGAAGTCAATGAAACTGAGAACTATGTTTATGGATTCCAGGACGAACTCACTGACCTTCAGGGAAATCAAGTATTACGAGAGAAATTTGCTCGTTTCCCTACCCAAACGGCATACACACACACAAACACACACACACACACACACACACACATACACACCTGCATGTATTTCAATCCTGGGCATGGACGTCGGCCTACACCCAACCCAGGTATTCACTCTCCCTTCGGGTCTGGTCGATATATGGGTACCTTGGCTTAGGCTGGGTCTGTGTGTGTGTGTGTGTGTGTGTGTGTGTGTGTGTGTGTACATACATAAGAGTAAAGGCACGGTATATATATACAAGGTTAAAAGATGGGGCAACACGAGTTTAAAACTCTCCCCGTAAACCCCAAATGGTATTCACGAACCGTACACAAACTCGTCTCAAAATTGACTTCAGAAACATAGTCAGTGACATAATGAAGAAGACATGTTGGTCTCCTCCACACGAGGAGCCAAATCAAACTGCTGGAAAGGGTCCACAAGAACGAAAGAAGAAGACTGGTACCAGACTGGAGTTGGACGAGCCATGAAGATCGAGGGAGGAAGCCGCTCAGTCTGCCCCTCACTGAATGAAGGAAGAATAAGAGGAGACATGATAACTACATGTAAATTCGCGAGGGGCCACAACGACGTTAATATGGAATAGTTCCTAGACGCTGGAGGAGAGTACGGAGCAAGTGGGCACAACGGAAATGTGGGAAAGAGAAGTGTACGTACGGACGTGAGGGAGAGGATGTCGGACGTGAGGATACGTACGTTGGGACGATAAGGAAGTGTACTTAAGGACGTGAGGAAGTGTACGTTAGAATAGGAGGAAGTGCAGGCTGGGACGTAAGGAAGTGCGCGGACTGACGTAAGAATGCATTTCTTCCGGCGTACCCGAGCGGACAGCTAACTAGACTGTCATTCAAGATAAGGTGGGTTCGAATCCCCCGCTCCCCGGGCTGAATCGTTTCCATCTGTCAGGATGAGAACAGTACATGCCGTTGTGGTGGACTACTGGAACAAGCTAAACCTGGAGGAAGTAAATGCGACTACCACAGGAAAACTGGAAAATGCATATGACAAGACGTAAAAACAATACGCGTGGCTCGATGAGCGTAAAGCTTCCACGACACATATATAAACAATTGGTCATACATATACATACATGCATATATCTACATGTACCCAAACACACGTACACAGTCATACACATCTATATGTATTTGCATACACACATAGGTGTAGACACAGTAACTATATATATATACATGGTTAAGAGACGGGGCAACACGAGTGTAATGCTCTCTCCCCGTAACACACGAATAGTGATTACACATACAATGACGTCATAATGGTTCTTCCGTGACGTTGTAATATTGTGATCCATGCATAAAAGCGCCCTTGCACAACGTGAAGTCATGGTGATGCCTCTGTAGACTGCTTGCCATTATATTAATGCCCTTAACCGCAACGGAACGTCATACTGGTTCCCATATACACACAGCGACGTCATGATAATGCCCCTATGCACACCGTGACGTGATAGGTTAACATTTTCAGTCAAACAACGAACAGCATATAAGTATTACAAACCTATTATCCCGGTACAAAATCCCAGTGGAGTGGGGAGGGAATACAGGTAGGCTTATCTTACAATGGAGGGAGATACAGGGAGGCTTGTATCCCCGTAAGAGGGCAGAGGGGGGGGCAATACAAGGAGGCCTATCTCATCGGTATTCTGACCCCGAGAATCAACTTACCAGTCGGAATATGCCTTTATCACGGTCGTTTCCCCACATCCATGGAGATGACATCATCTGTCGGTATTAATCTTCCACTACTGACCAGGAGCGGTCCCATCACCCAATAGTTCCACCCGCAAGTATTTAACCCAAGAGCATTTGCGAGATCCATAACGGGTCATTCTAATCGTCTAATGGTTCTTTTGTACTGGTGAAGACTGGCAGAGGTGTACCAAAACACGAGTAAAAACAACACCGTGCTTCCCCGGGGAAGTACAGAGGTGATGAGCTGGTATACCTAGTGCGAGACGACGGTACGATGAGGTCAGGCGAGGTAACGTGAAATTATGTGGGCAAGAGTTCCATGGCGTTGGTCTCTAGATCCAGTTGGAGAACCAGGCGTTCCGTGGGTTTCGTTGAGCTTCTGCGGAAGGTCGAGGTCCTGAGTTAGCGGAAGGCTGCCGTTTGTGCTTTGTGCTACAGGATGGAGTGGCCCTAAGCCCAGAGTTTCAAGCTGCTTCACTTTGGAGATGAGACACAAAAGAAACCTGCCAGATGGGTGACTCATGAGTCACGATGGAAAGGTTCCGGGGGCTCCTGGAGCCTGGAGTCACATGGCCAAGACTATTCAGCCACCAGTGGAGAACTTGTGCTTCTGAGCCAAGGACGACTGAAAGAGGTGGGTGGCAGCAGCAACGGTATTTGTGAGTGGTCACGCCATGCCGCCATGCCAACCCTGCGGCTGTCAATGGCAGAATCAAGACGGTCCCAGTAGATGAAGACGGGTCCTTGAGAAATGTACAGTTCTGGTCTTTGGTGGAAGACTGGATGCGGTGGTTCTCCTGTCGTAAAGGTCGAAGGTGTCAACCAGCTGAACTCATACCTGACTTGGTAAGCCTAGGGTCATACGAGAGCCTACGAGGTTACCCTCAGTTACCTATTGCAATTGTTACAGTTGCTAGTGCGACTCTGTTGAAATCATTTTCATCATCCAGCCCTGAAGAATTATGCTGTCGTGGCTAACATCACTACAGGTCACACCAGTAGCCACATTTCAACGCACACACAAAGTCCAACACGTCACGAGATCTCCCCATGATGTAAACTTCCGACACTGACCCACGCACGACCCTTGGGGTCAGTCGTCACGACCATAACTCATGCAAATTGGCGGATATAAGATCTGTCAGGGCCACAAGGACACCTAACCGAGTGTGAATGATAAGAGACGCAAGAATGCAAAGAAAGACGAGAGGAAAACGAGGCTTAAGAGAAGCGGTATGATAAAAAAAGAATATATAGAAAAAAATTTACACGTTTATATATATATATATATATATATTATCCCTGAGGTAGGGGAGAAAGAATTTTACCTCCGTATTCCCTGCGTGTCGTAGAAGGCGACTAAAAGGGGAGGGAGCGGGGGGGCTGGAAATCCTCCCCTCCTGTTTTTACTTTTCCAAAAGAAGGAACA
>JAYMFT010385427.1:0-35603 GCA_038088735.1 Panulirus argus | reverse complement strand
GTGTGTGTGTGTGTGTGTGTGTGTGTGTGTGTGTAAGAAATCGTGCTTTGAGTTTACCTTTGTGTGTGTGTTAGTGAACACCTGAATGAGCGTTTGACTGCTTTGTATTGGTGTGGTATATCATATATATATATATAGACCTACAATTGGCCAAAGCTCCTCTTCTTGTGGCAATGTTATCACTAGAACAACAATAATTCCATCCTATGTTGATGTCCCCAAGGATCCATCCAGCCAAGAGCCTCGCACCTGCGTAGGGTCAGGTCCGTCTCTCTCTCTCTCATGTCCTGGCGAGACAACACCACACCCTCAGGGTTATGTCCACTGCCTGTCCTTCTGCCAGTCTCTGGAATGACGCTAATCGTCTCACGTCACGGCGAATCTCCACTGACACGAGACACACACACACAAGAACAACAAATGACAATGGCACGTACCAAAGAGTGACATGCTGCCCATTCAGGAGGGACGTCGAGCATCCATGGTGATGGATAGAGGCACCTAGAGCATCCCGGATAGGTGCTATCCCTCAACCCCCCCCTGAGAGATTTTATTACCCCCACCCTCTCTTCTTCCTGAAGGTCACACCAAACACCGTCCGCGGTTCACAGAAGTGCCCTGAGACGGAGCACACGCAAGACCACTCTCTACTACAGCCACGAGTCAACTGAGTGTGTGCGAGTGTTCAGGAGGGGCCCCGGGTCGGGCCACCGGGTGGCTCTGGCAGCGAGGGAGTGGGGTGGGTGGGGGCGGGTCTAGGGGCGCTGTGGTTGCCCAGGAGAGGGAGAGAGGGGGGGAGAGTGTGTGTGTGTGTGTGTGTGTGTGTGTGTGTTGGGAGGAGGAGGAGAGGCAGTCGACCAGCCGTCCCTAGACACACACCCTGGCCACACGAGACACACACACGTGATATTGTGCAAATTACACGAGTTTTCCCGTTTCATAATGGCTGATTGTGATTCCTCAGAGAGAGAGAGAGAGACGGAGATCAGAAACTTTCCCCGGCTCGAGACCCTAATATTATGAGGGGTGGTGGACGAAAATGCCTCATTTATGAAGGCCAGGCCTCCTACTTAAACCCTCGCTCCTTCTGAGCATTTTCCTTTTTGTTTGGATACGTGTACGTGCAAAAAGAAACCCATCCTTGTTGTCACCATCGAGAGAGACATCTTTAGTTACGACACCTCTTTAGGGAGAAGAGCCAACATGCTCAAGAAATTCTGGGAAAACCTCTCGAAGCAGCTGGGCGAGATGCCCTGTGCATCAGCAAGTCATTGGAAGCCCGTGTCTCACCCCCTGTCCAGTTGTGTTAAGTGAAAGGTGGAGAGAGTGACGAGCCAGGAGGTCAACCCCAGGGCTGTAGGGATAAAGGGGGCCACTGTGGTGCTGGAGGAAGCGAGAACAAGGTGGGGGTTCGCCACAGGTCAGGTGGCAACAGGAGACGATCCACCACACTCGCCACCAAAACTAGAAACCTGACCACGAAGAGTGTATTAATTTTTTTTCCCTATCCTTCTACACCTACATTTCTCCCCCTCCTCCTCTGCCTACATTTCTCCTCCTTCCTCCTCTTCGTACACTGCACCTTTTCTCCCTTCTCCTCCTCCTCCTACACCTTCCTTACCCAACGCTAACCTGCATTTGCCTCACACATACACTTTTGCCTCGCCTACCAACTCATCACTCACCCTTTCACGTTCTTACAGGACCTACCTCGCGTCCTCCAGTATGAGTACATGTTACAGGTTGTTCAATGGGCACAGGGAGCCCGAGCTGTGTCAAAGGGGAAAGGGTACGAGCGGGTGTCACAAGAGAAGCAACAGGCTAGTAGGTGGGGAGGAGGAGGAGAGTTAAAAGCTGGCTCTGTTGTGTGTCTCGCTTTCCTGCCTCGTCTTGTCTCGTCCCCTCCCCATCTCTGGCTTGTGTCAGCCTTGTGGGGAGAAAGAGGTAGAGAGAGAAGCAGAAAAAGATTGACAGATTCAGAGCTAGACAGATAGATACAGAGACAGACATATGCAAAGATAAGCAGAGACAAACATACGGGGACTGATGAAGACAGTGATACAGACGCAGACAGACATACACAGACGGACATACATACACAGCCAGACTAACCCAGAAAACATGCAGCCCCTGACTATGTAAGAGTCCCTCTGTAGGTGCCTGTCTCGACCCAGACCCGAGCGTGGAGATAACCTAACCCACAGAGAAGCCCTTACACTCCAAACCTCACAGACTCCACAACAAGCCCTTGATGACCAATCTCACCTAAATGAAAAAAGGGCAAAAAGAAAAATAGAGATAACAACTCGAATCATCAGACCTTTCACTGAATGGACCACGTTAGCTAAACAAACGCGGATACCTGCGTAAACTCTGGTTCAGTTCACCCTTGACCACGAACAATGATATAACAGGGGGAACCACCACCACCACCACCACCACCGCTGCTGCTGCTGCTGCCACCCCGACCCCTCCCTCCCTTACCACCACCACCGAAGGGGAGAAGGAGGGAGGGGGAGAAATGGACGTACAGAGGGGAGTCTCCCCTTAGTTGTTAGTACAGGTGGGGAGGGAGAGCGAGCTGTCGGGGTGCGCTGCCTCCCTCCCTTTTGTTTTCTTTGACTTTCTTTTTCTTTCTCGGTTTATTTTTGTAGGTGTTTTGTGACGGAGTCCGTTTTTCATTCATCTTTCGCAAAGTGGAGGGAAGAATAGATGGGATTTCTTTCATATGTGTGGGACTGGAATCCTGTTTCCGTGGTGTGTATCCGTGATCAGTATTTCCTCAAATTCACATTCGACGTCTTACAACACACACACTCACACACATACATACATAGAGGCCTCGGTTGTGTAGTGGTTAGCGCTACTGACCACGAGTCAGCACGGGCCCTTCCGAGATTGGACCTGTATGGGTTCGAATCCTGAGAGCGGCTGTCGAACCACACCCAACCTAGGTGTTCATCTCATCCTCGGGGCTGGTCGATGAATGGGTACCTGGCTGAGGCCGGTGCGTGTGTGTGTGTGTGTGTGTGTGTGTGTGTGTGTACACGCAAGAGTGAAGACAGAACATATATACAAGGTTTAAGAGACTGCAGCGTTTCGAGCGTAAAATTCTCTCCCGTAACACAAATAGTAATTACAAACAGCAATCACAAACAGTAACCACAAACAGTAACCACAAACAGTAATCACAAGCAGTAACCACTAACAGTAATCACAAGCAGTAATCACAAACAGCAATCACAACCACAAACAGTAATGGTAAAAAGTAATCACTAATCACAAACAGTAATCACAAAGAGTAATCACATGTAAATTAAACGAAACAGGTAATTACATATATAAACACACGCACTCGAACACCAGCCGCGCTACGTCTCCCTCCCTCTTACTTCCTCTCCCCCTCTCAACTCTCCTCGTCCCTCCCTCCATTAAGTACCTCCCTTTCCCTCCCCCCCCCCTCGTTCCCTCGTAACACGCCTGGTCTCACACGTCCTCCACTTAATGCGTGTCCGGCTCTGGCCATGTCATGTTCTCCTTCCCAAACGCCACCACTCGCCCTAACCCGACACTGCCACAAAAAATATCACACACACACACACACACACACTTGGGCTTCATTGGTGCAGTGGTCAGAGTCTCTGACCATGATCCATGCCCTGGCCCGTCCGGGTTTGGCACCCTCGCTGAGACGGTCGGCTCACACCCAACCTAGGTGCTCATCGTCCCCAGGGGGTTGGTCGATAGAATGCATATGTTTACATACAGGAGTAAAGACAAAGGTAAAGTTCTCTTCCCGTTACGCAGACATGATAATCACACACATACACACACAACGGACACACACACGCACAAACAGACAGACAGACAGACACAAACACACACACAGAGTCAACTAGGATTACATGGGGGTTCTCAGGGGAAGTTATCTCCCTCGATAAATATGCCCCAGAGACGTGAAGGTCACGTTCAGGCTCTTGCACCAGCACTTCCACAGGACCAATGCATTACGCGGTCCCTCACACGCACGTACGCCACTCGTAGAACACTTAGCTACTCCTCATACGCACGTACGCCACTCATGAGACCGTAACTACCGCTCGTACGCACGGAAGCAACGCATGAGGACAACTCATTTGTACGTGCGTGGCAATCGATCAAGATGCTTGGGAACAGAGTCGTACATCCACTAGAACGACTACGACCAACGCCACCGGGACTGAGGGTCGTACAGCAGTACTACTACTACTACTACGGCAGGTCGTATACAACTACTACTACTACGACCGCCACTTCTAACAACGCTGTGGGTCGTGAAACTGGAGTGAACAAGGATGAACACCTTGCAGAACTCCCGAACTCTCGCTACCTCAACCATCTTCCTCGAGCAGTGTTATATTCATCAGGCCCCCCCCCCCACATGCTGTGATGTGGTGAAGACCATTCACAGGCACCCTGCAGACCCGGTGCCAGTGATATGCAGGACACGCGTGAAAAGGGGAACAGAGAAAGGACCACAAGGTTGGGTGGAACTCTTGCGTGCCAGAGGACCCTCGAGGGTCCTACATGGCATTCAAGAACATGGGTATGCCACAGGACCCTCGAGAACATCGTGGGTGTACTACAGGACCCTCGAGAACATCATGGGTGTGCTACTTGGCCCTTCGAGAACTTTGAAGAATATCAGAGTTCCTCGCCTTAACCCCTTGCTCGATCTCGCCTTCAAATGTCACACACACCCCACCTACACACCTGCCCATCCACCCACCTACACACACACACACACACACACACCATCGCTTAAGTTGGGTAGTTCCGGGAAGACAACAAAGCCGAAAATCGTGCAACTTCGAGGGCTGACCTACAGCATTGGCTCGGACGATGTCGTTTGGCTTGCGTTAGTAAAGTGTTTAGCGGATGTCTGCTTCGGCTTTCAAGAAAGGAAGATGAAGCAGCACAAGGCTTTATTGTATTGTATTGTTGAGAAAAAAAAAAAAACGAAGGTGTATTTTTGGTTTTGTTCCTTTATTGAACTGTAAAAGGGAGGGAAAAATATTACCCAGGTGAAAGGTGTTGGTAACAGACATAGGTAGGTATACGAAAGGTTATGGGAGGAATAAGCTAAAAGGGCGGATTACATAGCTAGGGTAAGGAAGAGATAAAAAAAAAAAAAAAAGATCACATGACTAGGATAAGAATTTAGCTAAAAGAACGGATTACGGGATTAGAAATAAGGGGTAAGCTAAATGAACGGATCCTATGACTAGGGAGAGGAATACGCTAAAAGAAGGGATCACATGAGGGTAAGGAATAAGCTAAAAGAACGGATTTCACAGCTAAGGTAAAGAGTAAGCTAAAAGAACGAATTTCATGGCTAAGGTAAGGAATAAGCTAAAATAACGGATTTCATGGCGTGGGTAAGGAACAAGCTAAAAGAACGGATCACATGACTGTGCTAAGTAACAAGCTATAAGAACGGATCATATGACCAGGTTAAGATACAAGCTACAAGAACGGGTCACGTAACTAGGGGTAAAGAATAAGCTAAAAGAACGGATCTCACGACCAGTGTAAGAAATAAGCTAAAAGAACGAAACACACATGACTAGGGAGAGTGAAAGTTAAAACCAAACCCTAAAAAAAATGAAAAATCGCGGGTTGAAAAAGATACGAATTATTCTAGAAACAAGAAGACCTCACAGGAAATAATTCCTTCCCTGGCAAGGTGAAGACAGAGTTCGGCTAATACGCACTCTTTAAGAACCCCACACGAACGATAATTTCTGCCACCGCGTTTCATAAATCATCATCATCAACTGCGCCCGCCAGTCGCGCTCGCTTCGTGGGTCGGCCAAGACGTGAGAGTTCACAAGGAACCTGTTTCAGAGTCCGCGGACATTTACAACGATGAGGCAAAAGCCAGTTTCTCGAGCATTTACGATTTACGAGTTTCGCTTCTCTCGTTTCTTGATACACTTCCATACAGTTTAACCGTAAAATAATAGCCTTTGCAGTTTATTTACAAGCTTTGTTTATACGTTTAATAACTAGTTTTTTTTTAGCTAATTTCTTTGTTGTCTTAGTTATTAGTTAGCGTTTTAATAGCCTGCGTATCCGTAGCATATCGACTAACTAGTTAAAGTCAGAGTTGCTTAGCTAACCGTGCTGGAGCTTTGCGCTTGACGGACGGGATCCAGCTACTGAACGGAGAGGAGGAAGTGGCGGGAAAAGGGATCGAATTATCAAACGTGATAAAAAAAAAAGGAAAAGTAACAAGACGAATGGGAAGTGAGAGAAAGAAAAGGTCTTTAATTAGCTGGTTTTCTGTTTTTAAGGGTAAAGCTAAAACGACAACGAGTCTCTCGGGTTTTAAGCTATAGCTGAGGTACTGGGGCTAAACTATACTCCGCCAAGGAGCTGGTCTGCCGAATTCGCCTCAGTACTTGAGCTCACTCAAGTTGAAAAAAGTAAGAATGATGTTCTGATAGATTTCTGCCCTTCGAGGAACATAAGACACACCCATTTCTCTTAAGAAAATAAATGGTGGGAGAGAAGCTCTTCCGATTAATCACTCTAAGGGCCTTCCCGGGAGATGGCGCTACTGATTAATCAGTAACATACTCCCCGGGGTGAAGCTCCACTCATTAGTCACTAATATCCCTCCCTGGGGTGCCATCTTCTTTGATTAATCACTCTAAGGGCCTCCCTGGGGGTGAAGCTCCAACTGATTAATCACTAACTTCCTCCCTCTGCTGAAGCTCCTTTGATTAATCACTCCACCCCTTGATTAATCTTAAGGGCCTTCCCAGGGGTGAAGCTCCTATGACTAATCACCAAGACCCTCCCCCGGGCTGAAGCTCCTCCTAATGATCACTCTAACAGCCTCCCCCATTTGAGGGAGGGGAAAAAAAAAAAATCCGTAAAAATCACAAGTAATCTCCCGGAAGTTACGTAATCCTGTACAGGAAGGGCTCGAACCGCCCACCTATCCCCCCCCCCCTCCCTCCCTCCCTCCGTCTCAACCCGTCGACCCCAGGTCGACCAACTGCGCTTTTCGCTCGGTCCTTTCGGACTATTTCCTAGAGATTATTTAAACGCCTTCGGTGAAGAAAGTATCTAATAAAGAAAAAGAAAGAAAAAAAATGTAATATGGAGGTTTTCAGATTTAACTGTAATCACTACGTCTAAGGACAAAATTATAGTGTCGAGCCTTTATGATATTCTCGACCTTTTCCTCGTCGACCTTTGTACTTTAAAGGCCATAAGTAAGGTGGCAAGTCCCACGCGCGTTCACACACGACCCTTAGCAGCGAGCCTTGAGAACAAGTCTGCCCCAAGTGGCCAGGATGGTAACAGATCAAACCCGGTAATATATCTGTTGCAAAAATATTTTCAAAAATGAATTTTCAAAATTCATGATATTTTTTTCCCCCCTTCTCCGTTTATCTTCGTTTTCTATCCGAGATGAGAAATCTCTCGCATGGTGTTTGGTCAGAAATACATCAGCATGAATTTGTGTCCCCAGCCATCCATGCGATTTTTCTGCATTTAAAATTTTTTTTTTTGTCACAACACACCTACATCGACGTTCTCTTATTTCTTGTCTTATACTTAAGCCAGGACCAATTTCTAAGAGTCTTGGTGTTACCCAGTATCTCTTCGCGGAGGCTCCTAGGAGTCCAAAGCTACAGTACTCCCAGGAGCAAGGTAATGTACAGGAACTTCCTCTGGAGTGAGAAGTCCTTTGACGAGAGTGTGTGTACTCCCGATGATGCAGCCTCGCCAGAAGGCGCGTCTTCCTTCTCCCGCCGAGCGTAACTTCGAGCAGGCGGAGTCCGGTCACACCACGACGTTACGCACACACGAACAAACAACGTAAACTGTAGATTTAGACATGAATTGCGAGAATGTTCATCCAACATTCTGAACCACGCTGTTTGTTAGAGCTCACAACACGCTTTCCATATGACGAACAAACATTCTTTTCCAAGTACACGGGTCAACCGGATGATGTTAAGTCACCAAAATAAACCTCCCTGCATGATAAATTTAGCATTCAAACCTCAGCAGCAGAGACTGAAATATACGCTTAGTATTGTGGCTATTCGTGGCGTAGGGACGAGTCACTAACGTGTGGTGGGCATGTTATCTGTCGGATGTAAACTGCTCATGGCTGGCTAATATCTCCAAGACCTCCTCGTCCTCCTCCACAGCCTTGTGTAGCGTCATTCTGGAGGCGTTTAACAACAAAAATATGTCTCCCTGACCAACACGGCTGACGACACCAACTGACCAATGGCTAGTTGGGGTGTTAGTCATGGTTGCGACATGTAACGAGTGACCACAGGCAACGCAACTGACCGTCTTAGTAACAATGTAGAGCTTCAAGTTAACGACACAGACCTTCAGATGGTTCTCTGTACCTGTCTGTGTTTCAAGAACTGGCTATTTCTAAGTCCCATCCACTACACATATTTCCCATATTATATATATATATATATATATATATATATATATATATATATATATATATATATACTTTCATTTAGACTCTGGTACCATGAACTGTCGACAAAACCATCCCACTTTCTACACACACTGTTTAGCTCTTACAAGGCGACGCCTCACACCTCAAAAAAAAAAAAAAGAAAGAAAAGATAAAATGATATTCCCCACGACTTGCACCGGAATTAGAACCTCACAGGATCTTTCATTACGAATTCCGAAGAGAGAGAAGTGTGAGGCAGTGTGGCGGAAACGAAGTTCCTCACGTGCCATGTTTTCTCTCTCTCTCTCTCTCTCTCTCCTGTCGGAAGCTTGACTGTAGAATGTCTGGCGTTAGTGTCAACGACACTGGGACGCCTGTACTCCACCGAATGTGTGGGTTCGAATCCACCACCATCCTTCTACCCCCTCCCTACACCATGATGGTACGCTTGACATTATAAAAATATTTTAATTGTGTGTGTGTGTGTGTGCGCGCGCGTGTCAGTACTTTTATAGATTAAACCATCAACCTTAACTGCATAAACCATAAGACTATAAAAAACCACAGAATTACAGATCTATTCACAAAGTAATCAATAAGGTACTACATATGATAACCGCCCCCTCCCACCTCCCCCCCACACCCAAGTTCCACACCCTCCCCATCGATCACACCCACACCCCACTTCACACACACACACACACACACACACACACACCACACCACAGGAGGCCTCATCCAATAAGCCAGATCCATCCTGACAATCTGATCAACAATATTGTTCTCACACGCCCGTCGCAGCCCACCCCAGTGTCAATAAACAGTGATTCTATTGAGATCTTCGGTCGGGCGAAGTAGTACGCTTCACGGAGACGGACACTAGGAGGGGAGGGAGAGAGAGAGAGAGAGAGGGGGGAAGGCCTATCACTCGCTTGGGAGAGTTATCTCACCTGGTGAGTGAGAGAGGGAGGGAGTGAGCGAGTTCTCACCTGGTGATAACCCCTTTCCCTCATTTGGAAAAAATACCTACACTTAATAAGAGTGACTGAGCTATACCTTGGAACACCCACTTCCTCAGTAGTGTGTGTCAGAAGAAGAGCACCGGAGCCATGCCCCCGGAACACCCCACTCCCTCAGTAGGGTATGTCAGTGTGTGTCAGGAGGAGGAGGAGGAAGGAACGACGTCCTGGGACTCCCCCCACTTCCTCAGCAGTGTGTGTGTGTGTGTGTGTGTGTGTGTGTGTGTGTGTGTGGGAAGAGAAGTGACGACAAAACTACACCCTTGGGGACACCACGACGTCTCCAGCAGTTCCTGAAATTTGTGGAATAATTCCCCACTATCTTTGCAAGTCGACGGGAGATCAGTCACCATAATTCCCACACCGTCATCTCACTGACCTCCTCCTCCTCCTCCTTCCCCTCAAGAAGCACCGAACTCCGAAGAAGGCGATGATGGGACCGGTAAAGTACATGCTCCCTAAAAACTGGCGTGCTTACGAGTCCCCAAGCCTTGAGCAGAAACCACACCACACGTGCAGGGTCAACCTTGCCATCACCTCACAGCAATACAGAGGTCAGGAGGAGGAGGAGGAAGAAGAGACACTCCTTGAAAATGCCCGAGAGCGATGTGAAAATATGGCCTCATCAAACACACAAACATTGTTCCGGCGCGAGGGATTTATCGCTCGTGTTTAATCCACCAGAGTCTCGAGCAATCTTGAAAAAAATCACGGTTTGTTGAAGGAACTTCTGTATATATATTTACTGGGATTAGTTCATCAACGCTTACGGTCGTTTCGGAGCAGGTAGGGGTTCGAAATGACCCGTAATGAAGCATCAGATGCGACGTTTATCGGTGGTGAATGAACCCTGTTTCGAGGAAAAGCGGTGGGGTTGTGAAGCAGTTTACCAGGGACCCATCCGCTAATGGGTGCACTTACCGCACTGTCGGGAATTCACTATTTACACAGTGTTTTATTTTCCTCGCCAGCCCTTCTTCGTTGTGGGATCGAGTTGGATTTTTTTTTTCCAGCCGTGTGTGTGTGTGTGTGGGGGGGGGGGGATTTAAGAATGCTTCGGTAGCAATTTAAAGTCCCTTTCGCCTTCCGAGACACTCCCGTAATGTGTGAATTACTTGCATCGAGAGTCGGAAGTGTTTAAGTAATTTTACGAAAACTCTGAATACATCTGTAACGGTAAACAAATGATTGACAGTACTTCAGGTGATGTGTATCAAATTTTATTAAAAACACAGAAAGGAAAGATTAGGCAGGTATTCCCGCTTCTTAGAAACTATCCAACAACCACTGAGGTTAATGAAAGCTAAATAGACTGACATGCTTCGATTTCATCAAGTCGCAACCTTAGAAAATGTGTTCAAGGAACATCTGACAAATCCGTCACTGGCACTGTCTTACTTCCGTATAATTTGGTATTCTATTGAGGCAACAGTAGTCAGATTTACTCTTAAGTGACAAAAAGTAAGCGTAGTTGAACAGGAGTATCTAGAAAACGAGAGAGAGAAAACGAGAAAATAATTTGTCAACCTCTCTTGAGGAGGCATCGGTCACGAGTAGGGTGGAGGGGCGTCCCGCAGGATATTCGCTGGTGCCTCACCTGTCTTAATTGTACTTTCATTTTCGGTACAATTAAATGTAGCAGTGGAGGGCAGCCGAGCGTGCCTCGAGTTCCTCCCTGGCGTGGCAACATCCCTCCCTCCCTCTTCGTTCCAAGCCCACGCCCACACCACGGGCAGCCATCATAACAACAGGTAATACGCACAGACAATACACAATACGCGTATACGCAATAAACACGCTTGCTAGTAGGTACCCTACGTATGGACGAAATGACAGAAGGTACCCCACACACGGATACCATGTAGCACTAAAGAGTGTACCACTACACAAGTGTAACGCTAAACAACGTAGCCCTATTCACTATACAGTGTGACGATACAACAAAATGTATCACAGAATTATAACACCATCAAAAATGTCCATATACAACACACAACGCATCGCGTCACAAAAATCGTCTGTCCTCGAATTTTGAAAAAGAAAAATTGAAAAAGTCAGAAATCGCGAATGGAAGGCATGCAAGTCCGACACAAATAAAGAATCCAAGAAAATCCCGAGTGGAATCCGATGATCCATCCGAGCTGCAGACACACAGAAAAAAAAAAAAAAAATCGCGAACGCTAACAAATGGTAAACAACTTCGACAAACAGAATCCTACAGTATTTAGTCCGAAATCCGTTTTCCTCGTGGAGAGAGAGAGAGAGAGAGAGAGAGACAAGAAAAGAAGAAAAAAATATTCATCTTACGAACGTTTGCCAAGTAAGGATAGGGGAGAACGGACAGGAGAGCGGACAGAAGAACAGACAGGAGAGCGGACAGAAGAACGGACAGTAGAGAGAGGACAGAATGACGGAGACAGCAGGACGTTCTCAGCGCCTTACAAATTCACGAGACGTAAAAATCCAAAGTTTCTTTCCCAGCTTATTAAGTACCTTCCTTCCTCTTAATTTACCGCAAGAGGCTCGAGTGGCCACTTCAGGTTCCCCTCTGCTCCTGGGGGTAAGGACCCCTCTGCCCCTGAAGGGGATCTAGGGTCGTCCTAAGGGAGAACTTCCTCCCTTCATAGACGAGGGGGGGAGGCAAGAGACTCGGCAGGGAGAGGCCCAGGGAGACTATGACGGCCTGAGGGAATGGGACCTGAAGAGGTGTCGTGTTTACAAGGCGGATGTGGGGGCGACTCGTTTCAGCGGACCGATTGGCTTTTATGGGGCCAAGTTCGAGGGGGAAGGGTTGACGAGGGTGAACCTCAAGGACTTGATGGGGGTGATGTGCAGAGACCGGACGGAACGAACCGTGGGTTGGATCTAACGGATACAAACATGACGGGAAAGAGTCGCAAGAACATGCTGGTGCGAGGACCGCGAGGGACTGACGGAACGGACTGCGTGGAATTAACGAAACGAACCGAGAGAGTTGTAAACCCCATCGGCAGCTCTAATTCCCAGCGACGGACTCCGAGAATTGAGAACTCCTGCAGCGGGCAAGAGGGAGTTAGTCTAACTTTGTCAGCGATGGTTCAAATGACTAAGTAATTCTTAGATCCTGCATTCACTTCAGCTAATGAGTACACACACACATTATATATATATATATATATATATATATATATATATATATATATATATATATATATATATATATATCATACACGTACGTATACATATACGAAATTATACATACGTGCATAAGAGTAAAGACATGGTACATGTATACAAGGTTAAGAGATGGGGCAACACTAGTATAAAACTCTCTCTCTCCCAGTAACACACAAATAGTAATCACAAAGAACGGTAATCACACACTCCGATATATTTATAAGGACCTAAAGTACAGACCTCAGTCATCACAGTTTGCCGTGGGCGTGGTTGGCTGAAATACAACCCACGTAGATTCAAATGCAGTCAAGCGTTCGCCTACACAAGAGAGAGAGTAATTACAAGCTCTTATGAAAAGGGCTTGCACACGTCAGCATTTGCAATTGAAAAGGGTTAAAAATGGAAAACCGAGGAGAGCTCTACAAAACGTAGGAGGCCAGGGTACACTCCATGGGACAAGTACTCGATTGACACGAGCGGATACAGACTGATGATGCCGCTGGCCATACATGTGAGTGTGTGTGTATGTGTGTGTGTATGAACGTGTAAAGCTCCCTCTGTCTCGCGCCCCGGGTACAGAGCGCGCGTGCGTCGCGTGCACCACGCCCACGCACGTGCGTGTGGGAGTCCCCAGCACACGCCATCAGGCACCTGGTCCGCCCACACGCCCCCACGCCCATTGATAGCCCCCCACCCCCCCCGGGTAACCCTTTTGTTACCAGAGTCAATAATATCTACACATTCCCCGTGCTGTGGCAGACAGTGCTATCACACGGTTGCTCGAATGACACTTTTCCTATACATTTCCCAATAAGAAACAAACCCGTATTGCTAGTTAAGGTATATATAGACGAATGCCATAAAAATATACTATACTCGGTACCAGAAAGTGGTATCCCAACGTACAGTTGAAGGCCAAATCCACGTCTTTACAAAATGAAAAACTCGCTCTTGAGTCATATGACATATAGGCGTACAATCGCCCAGCGCGAAATGCACCACCAGGTGTTAAGAATCGATTGTCATGGAGTTGTTTAGGCAAGGCAAGGCAAGGCGGGCTGTGGTACGCGTCAGGTATGTTGCCCTTCTCCTCTAATAAGGCATTCTCATAAAGGTATACTGCCAAGGACGTTATAGGTGGGTCTCTATTGCTCTGGCGCTAAGGAGAAAAACTAGAAAGCCTTCGTCATCATTGTATGTACGTATCTCGAACCTACTGTCTTCTCCTTATATATATATATATATACACACAGGTGTTACGGGACTCCCCCCCACCTGCCCCGAGAGGTCGTACCACGAGGGAAGAGTGCCACTTGGAAAGGCTTTATTATCATCACCTGACGGAAGAGGGTATACAGTCTCGCCAAAGAACTTCTCGTGTCAAGAGGGATTCCATCCTGTTCCTGCTACACAGTGGAGAGCAGCCTTGGAACTAAAGAGTCCCTTGACCAGGGGGTTATCCTGGGGTTATAACCCCACGACTCCTGTGTGAATGGGATTCTATGGTTGTTGCCCAGGACCTTCCTAAAGGCCTGTGCTACCCGAGGCTGCGCTGCTTCCAGTAGCAGGGATATGTAGACTCAAAGTGAGAAGTCCTTTGACGAGAAAAGTCTCACAGTGACACAGCCACGTAAAAGGAGACTTTTCAATTGCAGTGTAACATTTTGCAAACACACACACACACATATATATATATATATATATATATATATATATATATATTATATATCACGGCCGAAGAAAGAAGGGTTCAAAAGCTCCAGGTAGTAACTGTAACATTGGTATCCATTCTACTGAAAACGCTCGACGCCATTATTAATAAATCGAGAGATTATGCTGTCAGACAACAAATAAAAAAAAAAAAACGGACAAAATACTGAACGAGGTATGAATAAATCTGGGGGCAGATTTATATTATTGATCTGTGGGGATAATGATAACATTATTGACCGTGTCGCCACCTGGCTCACACCTGTGGACTGACTAATGTGTGTGTGTGTGTGTGTGTGTGTGTGTGTGTGCAGCGCCCTTCTGTGCTAGCGTCGCGCAGTCTGCCTTCTCTCCCTGATGCTCGTTATATTCTCCCTGCAGTTGTCGTCTTGCAAAATGCGTTATAATCAGGCGTCGTATTCATAAAACACCCGAGCGAGTCGGACGCATGTATCGAGTTCCGAAGTGGCATTCACATGCAGGTGTTTGTCCCCTTTGGAAGTCAGGATTCTGGACTCTGGCATCCAGAACTAGCAACATAAAAGCTATGTACTTCACACTTTTCTATTTGCCTACCTTTTAGCTTCTTCCTCTTAATCCTTTCTGATTATCTAGGTAAATTTACCGACACAACAGCACACGTGCACGTGTGCTTGCTCGACAGGTCGATCAACAACCTGCCCACACGAAGTGGGAAATACTCAGTCCTATTCACTCGGCAGTAGACTTACCCGGACCTACATAACATAGCTGTAAACCCACTGATAAGTAATTAGTGTCCGGAAGAAATCTTTTTACCTAGATGCCTCATATTTGTCCCACTCTCCTTTTAATTACCCTCTTGCTTTCTAGTATTTCACGTGAAAAAAAAAAAAAGACTTTTCACATATCTCCCTCCCTTCCTCTTTCTTCTCCCTTTCCCTGCTCTCCCCTTTCCCGAAGGCACTTCCTAGACTTCACACGAGTAACGCCCGAATTCAGCAGCTCTGCAGTTATCTGGTTACGTCAGAGGGCCGGAGGGGCATGTAAAACACATCTGTTGGAGTGACAAGGGAGCATCAGGCGTAAGAGCCTCACTGTTACATCACAATCTCATCACTCACTGTCGGGGAGGGGAAATATGGAATGTAATTGTGTGTGGATCCCGTTGTATGGGGATGGGGGGGATCCCATCCCATTGGATAGGGGAGACCCAACCCTACTGAACCGTTGCTCTGGGCGTGTGTGTGTGTGTGTCTTTCAAGGTGATGGAGTCGCACCCCTTTTGTCCCCCCTTATTGAGAGATGCTAATGAACCCGAAAGCCCCGTAATGTATCGGTAACACACACACACACACACACACACACACACACACACCAAGTACATCCACACACACAAGGTCGGCTAATGAATGCACTCATTTCCGCCAGGCTGCCAAAGGTTTCCAGGAACAAAACACCTGAGGCAGGGCGACGCCATAGGCTTAATTACGGAAGAAGAAGAAGAGCGAGTAATAACAAGAGACGCGTGGTCCTGACGACGCTGAGGGATGTATGGGTGCTAATGAAGACTGGAAACTCGACCCTCTCCTGCTCCCTCGAGATGGGCACCTACCCTCACGCTGATCCTCCCAAAGTACTAGAGGGAGAATATCCTCTTTTGTGCCAGAGTTAGGACGGTACTGACCCTACTCTCGTGAACATAGGGACCAAATTTCCTCAACGAGGACGTCCACCATAAGTTTGAATCAGTCCCTCAGTGGGAGAAATGAATCGCTACTGACGATCCTCTGAAAAGCTAATGTTGTTATCACCCACTTGCTAAATTCTACTACGAAACGAGAAATCCCTCAAGTAAAACATATATAGAGACTTTTTTCCCTTAGAGACTCCGTCGACCATGACCCACCAGCCGTGAGAGACTCCTAGGAGAAGAGGGCAAAGCTGCTAGCCTTTAAGAGACTTGTCAACGAAGAGACTTATTGTAAAAGACGTCCCGACTAATATGAGAGAGAGAGAGAGAGAGAGAGAGAGAGAGATACCCAGATAGTCTCTCAAATGAGGGGATCCTCAAAGAGACAGAACCTCACCTTTCGATGAGAGAGAGAGACTGACAAAAACACTTTTATATCTCTCAGAGACACTATCCCCCCCTCCCACACTACTCCACACACTCGGAAGACAAATCCACCCCCCACCCCTCCTTTCCCCCTTTCCCTTACCCCTCAATTCCCTTAAGGAAGGACCCCCTAGGGGCGGCTCCTTTGCATAATTTGTGTATTTAAAAAGGTGGGAGGCGAGGGCCGGCGACGCCTGGGATGGCAATAACATAGGCGGGCGAGATGGTAATGCCGTCTCGCTTACTCAGTATTATGGAACAGGAGACCCGGCCTTTGTGCGCAGTTTGCCGGCTTATGTCGGTGCCTTTAGCCAGGGAGGGTAGCAGAGTTCGACCTCTCTCTCCCTCGGGTGGGTGCTGGGTAGGGCGAAGGCGTTGAGGGCAACTATACGTGTGAATTAGGGTGTAACTATAGGATAACGAAATCATTCTCCTTACGCCAGTTATCATCTATATTCTGCTTAGTAATTAGATTAAGGTCTTTGCTTACGTAAGAGCTGTACTGTCTGTTTCATCAGACGGGCGTTGTGGTGTACAGTTGGCTAAGAACTGTTGTATATTTCTTGCCAAATGATATTATCTTTCTTCCAAACGAGACATTTCGTATAGAGGTACGCATATACAAAGTACACTTTATGTCTGAACACTTGTCATAAAGCCTTTGCTCCAACACACTACGATGCTGGCGAAATAGACAGTTTTCCCCCCAAAACATTGAGCCAGCCATAAACATAATTGTCAACTTTTATTCATCCAATTTGTAAAATTCGTTCTTACTGACCCACGGATTAAATCTAAAAGGATTCCTTTCATCGTCAGATGTGTGAGGATGGCAGAGGCCGAGCGCGTGAAAAGGACCACCCTGGATTAGTCAAGAGGACCCGAGTCAGTCAGGAAGATCCTGGACCAATCAGGAGGACCCTGGACCAATCAGGAGAACCCCGGGTCACTCAGGAGGACCTTGGGCCAATCAGAGTACGAAAGAGGAACCCGGGCCAATCAGGAGGACTCCGGGTCACTCAGGAGGACCTTGGGCCAATCAGAGCACGAAAGAGGACCCCGGGCCAATCAGGAGGACCCCGGGTCACTCAGGAGGACCTTGGGCCAATCAGAGCACGAAAGAGGACCCCGGGCCAATCAGGAGGACTCCGGGTCACTCAGGAGGACCTTGGGCCAATCAGAGTACGAAAGAGGACCCCGGGCCAATCAGGAGGACCCCGTGTCAGTCTGGGGACGGGATAGAGAGGACAGGACCCCAGCCTCATGGTGGTGTGATCCGCTGCCAGGGGTGGGTGGGTGGGTGGGTGGCGGGGGGGGGGACGATGTCCACTTCCCCTGATTAAAGCGAGAGTCTGGGGGTGGGAGGTGGGGGAGGGGGTGTGTGGGAAGGGGGGAATGTGTGGTGGAGAGGGGAAGGAGTAGGGAAGATGCGAGATGTGGGTAAAGGGACAGAATATAAACATGGAGGTAGGTTGAATGTTGGGGATAACACTCCATCTCCTTCGCCTGACGGTAACTCTCGTTAACAGATCCTCTAAACGTGTGGTTCAAGTTGTCTGACACCCTTCATGTACCACCCTTAGCGATGATCACAGTCCAGTAACTACGTCGTTCACTACGAGTGGACTACACTGACGAAGTCATCGTCAAAGGCAAAAAAAATATTCGATAAGATATTTCTCCGAGGATAACAATACATTCTAGAGAGCAAGAGGTCATTACATTCTCGACCTTTATGGGCAGTTGACCTGTGGGGGGACCCGGTCCCTGACCTCCTTTGTGGCCCTCCGTATCCTCATTTGCATCAGTCGACCATAGGATGAGTAGACCCGAACGACAAATTCACCAATTTTCTTTTCTCCTGAAGGCAGAAATCGGCCAATGAAAGTGTGTGGAGCGAGCAAACAATATCAGAAGCACAAAGAACAACTATTCCAGCCTGGCTATCTGGTTGGCTGGTTCGTTGACTCAAGTTCTCGAGAACACCACTTCGACGAGAGAGTCGTCAAACACCTGCACTCTAGTTAAGGATTCCGTTTACACACCAGAGAAACGTCAGGGAAATCAGGTCTTCTAAAGGAGACGATGTTGCTACCTCAGACCGACAGGCTTTCGCAAAATCCTCTCGTAGAAATGCAGCTAATTAGTAAATTCTACCTCCTACAATACCCATGATAAGGTTTACATTACTAGACATAACTGCGCCAAACAAGGAACATCTCGATCTACGTAACAAACACATACACACACACATACGCGAGGCAATCAGAGTTAGCCTTTGGGATGAGCTGGGGCTAAGATAAGAGCTCCCAGCTTAACTAAAGAAGATTAATGGAGGGAACATCTGCTCCTTCCCTCTCGCCCTACTATCAGATTCTGCGTTTAGCACACACCCACACACACACACACACACAAATAGAGAGAGAGAGGGAGAGAGAGAGAGAAAAAAAAAATAGTGTCCTATATTTCGTAACCATTCCTTCTTCAACATAATACGTGAACAGAGATAGAGAGATAGAGATAGATAGAGATCCACACACACACACACACACACATACAGAGAGAGAGAGAAACCGGAAATTTTTCAATCTCCAAAAAGACACACAAGTTTATGTTAATTGCTTAACCTACCCTAAAGTCCCCAGATCGCATTTTCACCCTCCATCGATCTGAAAGAGGAGAAGGAAGAGGAAGGGAGGGAGGGAGGGAGAGTGACTAATTTCCACACACGAGGGAGACTAGGGCGGTGAAGCCGCTGTAATGGTGACAATCAACAAGTGATTTAAACAGACCTCTCACACCGGAACACGCTTCATAAGCCAGTCGGGCAGGGGAATTGAAGCCTTAGAGTCGAACCCTCTTTAGGGGGGAGGACTGGAACCCATCTGGAGAAAGTCGAACCCCTTACGCGGGAGTCAAAAATACGTTCAAGCACAATCCAAACCCTTTAGAGAGAATCGAACCCCTTAGGGAAAAGTCGAACCCCTTCAGCTGGGGCCCAAACACGTTCAGGGACAGATGAAACCTTTCAGAAAGAATCGAAACCCCTTGCAGGGAGAATCGAATTCTTCTTAGAGGGAATCGAATCATTTCGGAGACGTCGAACCCATCGGGAGCGTCAATCCCTCCAGATACCTAATTAACCTATTCAGAGCTCAATACAGGGTTCCTGAACATATCGTTCAACTGAATCTCTACGAAATATGACGAAAAGACTGAGCAGTCCTGCATGGAACCCCCTTTCCTAGTGTCAAATAACCTTTGTAAGGATACATATCTTAGACCTAAGAGAGGCTTTCAAGCCGAATTAAATGACTTCAAAAGAAGGTGTTTCGTATATAAAGCTCTTTTCAGGGAACTGAAGGTCAAGAGAAGGGTAGGACGGTGTGTGTGTGTGTGTGTGTGTGTATCTATGTCTGTACGTGTTTGTATTTCTTTTGTGTCCTTGTCTGTAAATCCGCGAGTCAGCATCTGTCTCACCTTTTGTTGAGAGTTCGTCTGTGTGTATTAGTGTTTAGCCACAGATAAACAGACACACGATAAATAAAGGCAAATAACGCAAAAAATCAGTTATATAAAAGAGGAGAAAACAAAAGCTAAAGTTGCCTTTAGATATTTCCAGTGTTACAAACACGGAAGAAAAACGAGCCAGAGTAGAGGACAAAAAAGTAGGGAAAGGTGAATAGGGAGTGAGGAAGAAAAGAGAAAAAAAGGAAATGCAAGCAGCAATAAAAGACGATACGATACAACAAACCAAAAAAGCAGTGGGACGGAGCGACCCTGAAGGCCTGGTGTGGACATAGCCATCTGGTCGAGGGCGATAAGGCAGTCATATAGGCTCACCATTTTCTCTGGCAATTGTTTTCTGGCCGAGACGATCAAGACGCGGACTTTTGATGACTCCGGGAAATTCCATCGGGTCATCCCTTCGGTCTCTACAGAGTATCCCTCTCTATCGGTAGCCCGTCCTCTTGGTCGCTGCTGCTCCTCCTCCTCCTCCTCCTACTTCCTTAGGTCTCGATCGGTCGTCTGCAACTTGAATTCCTCGTTCGGTCTCGAAGCTGTGTTCCGTCACTCAAGTCTCGGCTGTGTTGCTTTCTCTTGTTCGGCCATGATGATGCCTGGCTCTTCTTTTTTCCTCCTCCTCCTCACCTCCCACTCCCACTCCTTCCTTCCTTCCTTCGGTTCCCCATGCGATTCTTCCACTTCTAAGGTCCACGAGGGGGAATAAAACACATCGACCTTTTTTTCTTTTTTTGTTTGTTTGTAATCACACCGCCTGAGGGAGTAAGGTCACGGCCTCGCTGAACTACTACTACGCTCGCTGGGTCTCTTCCTTCCGTCTCGTCTGTGGGTTGCCTCCTGACTCAGCCTCGCCAAAAAGCCACGAATTCGACCACAGGGTTCACCACTCTTTGGCTCCGCCGACAGCCCCCGTTGCACTCGAGGTTTACGATCCCCAACCTCAAAATTTGCTCGAAGCGCTTGGTCGATCATCTTCGAAAGCTGTGATGGAGGAAAACTGGGAGGGGAGAAGGTCGTCCCCTTGGAGAACCCCGAAGGTGGCGCAGCAGAGGTAGGTAGGCTACTTAGGAGCTATTGATAGGCAGAGATGTTCACGTTTTGTCTAAGATACGAGTCAAGAATGCATAGCAGACCGTCTGTTTCGTATTGTAAATGACACACAGTCTTCCATGACCCTGAACCTATTATCTATCAAATAACTCAAGTTAGCAGAGTCACTTTAACACGGAAATCCATCAAGTGTCCTATCCAGTTTCCTGGACGTGTAGCCAGAGCCCCAGGTCGTCGACAAAGAGAACGAAAACTGTATTTAGAGAAATTAACGATTCCACAACTAGAAAATGCAGGTTTGAGAGGATACGGGAGAGCGTTTGGCCCGGTCGCACGCGGAAGAAAATGTATACTAGCGAATAACAGAGGAGGGAATAACGTTTGAGAACGTCACTGGAGGGACGGACGAAGGATGGAACAGACGTAGGCCGAAGAGACAGAGGACGCTGGGATAGACAGAAACGTACGGACAGACGTAAACAGAAGGAGGATGAGGAGGAGGAGAGTATCAAAGCCAGTGTGTCTCTCTCCATTCGACACCTCCTCACAACACCTCATGATACAGGTCGCGTTACTGACGTTGACTTTGTCTATATAAATCTATACCAGAACCAGCTGTTCTCGTGATCTATTTCAATGTCAGTTCAGCTGTCGCAGTGTCAGTGCAGCTGTCACCTATATGGATTGTATTGGATTTTTTTTTATTTTCTTACCCAATCAAAATGTGGGAACAGTATCGCTCGGATAGCAGATACTGAGTAGTATCTCAATACTTATCACAATACGGGGTAATAATATTTATCATACTTCCTACTCTGAAAAAAAAAAAAAGAAAAAGAATCGATTAACTACGATAATGTTGCAGGAAATTTACGCTTCCATCACGTAAAGCGTCTACAAACAACGCCGCTTATTTTCGGGATCAGTGGGGGAAGAAGGGGCTATCCACCGAAGCCTCTTTGAGGCTAGCAAAGCCGGGAAACCAGCCGGAACGTAGAGTAATACTGAGCTCTACGTGTAACATAGTAGGCAAGAGGAGTGTGTGTGTGTGTGTCTGGGGCCGACGGTGGGTTTAAAGATATAAAATGTTGCTCATCTTAAATTTCCGAGTTGGGAGATATTTACTGGGCCGTTATAATAATATTTTCCTCCCGTCTAACAGAGGAGGTCATGAACATAGCTGAAATAGAACGTATCTTTTCCTGGTTCTACGATTCTATATATATATATATATATATATATACACCATCCATTACAGCCCTTATTTAGGAAGGAGAAACCTCATCGATTGCTCGCCAACCCATCTCACTAATATGCTCTATTTTCGACATCTGATAGCACCAGGACATGCATTATATAGGATTGTATCCATCAGCTGAAAAAAAAATACGTCGACTCTCGCAATCTAAGTTAAGACAGATGTACGAATGTACCAAATCATACGACTTGTTATTACACTCTCAAGAGTCCTTTTCGCCTACACGCCGGCTCTAGCAAGACCCCTCGTTCCAAGTCCACGTTGCAGACTTGATCATTTACGAAAGTTGACGTAAACTGTAAACATTGTATAGAAGAATCGGGCGATGATGTCAACCCCTCCGGGTCGTTGTCAGCAAATACCAGAGGCGGATCAACATTACCGTCAGCTGTTTAGATTAACATCGGCTGACACCCTGCTGACGAGTGGTGGCAAACCCAATGATGGCAGAGTGTTGGCTGTCCGTCTAGGGAGGGGGGGACGATGATCAATACGGTTACGATGACGCTAAAGTGACGTGAGGAGGAAGGAAGTGAAGACGTCATGTTACGTAGTAGCAGAAGTAGTCGTAGAAGAAGCAGAAGTTGTAGCAATAGTAGAAGTAGCAGAAGTTGTAGAAGTGGCAGTAGAAGTAGCAGAAGTTGTAGCAGTATTTTGTTGTCAAAGGTCTTGCGCTCATGCTCAAGGGTATCATTGTACATCGTGCTCAAAAGGAATTTACAATGGTACAGTCGACCCAAGAATTCGGCTCGAAACTCGAGAGTTTCTCCAACGTAAAACAAGACCTGACCAGGATAAGATAGCCTGGTGAGCCAGCCACTTGGAAAAGGAAAGTGGGCTGTCTTCATCCACTTTGCTGTTGTCAGAGGAGATGGTGGCACTGAAAACACAACCTCTTCTTCCAACATTTTCATTGGTCTATGGAAACTGTCTTTGCTCTCGTTGCTCATATATATATATATATATATATATATATACCCTTGGACAACCTTTTTATATATATATAAATACATCATATAAACATAGCCAACATAACATATTACGATAATATAGAAATCTAAAGATTTTATCTTTTAACACACCGGTTTTCCGTAAATAATCCTCATGATATTTTTAGTGCCATTTGCACTGGATTTGTGAAGACAATTTATGGATACCGTGTATAATCTTTGCCTAAACTCGTCCCTTCCCTTCAGCTTCAAGGTGTAAAAATTGCTGAATTTCTCCGCGTCGAGAAAATGGCAACACACACACACACACACACACACACAGCGTTTGGCGAATGCATAAATTCGCTTTGATTTTACGGTCCCCGGCCGCACAGGCATAAGTAAGGTGTGAAATTCAATACGGTTGACCAATCAACGTTTGGGGAAGGGGGGGAAGGGGGGGAGGGAAGTGTGAGGGGTGGGGTTTGGGGGGGGGATTATCATGAGGTGGGGATGGGGGTGCGATTGTGGCTTGGGTGAAGGAGAGGAAGAAACTATGGCAGACTCTGTGTCCTCGTGACGTCTTTGTGTGTGTGTGTATGTATTGTGATACCAAGAGCCCGTAGGGGAAGTGGATGTATAGAGTTAGCGTGATTATCTTTGGGGAGGCTGAGATAGACCCAGTTTGGTCACTCTGGGGAGATAAACCCAGTGTGGCCCTCGTGGGGAGATAGAACCAGTGTGGCCCTCGTGGGGAGATAGAACCAGTGTGGCCATGCTGGGGAGATAGAACCAGTGTGGCCATGCTGGGGAGATAGAACCAGTGTGGCCATGCTGGGGAGATAGAACTAGTGTGGCTACATTGGGGAGGTAGAAAGAACCAGTGTGGCCACACCGGGGAGGGAACAGGGATAAATCTAGATGTTTATTCATCTCGTACAACATTCTGAACTACAATGAGGCGAAGCATAATACACTTCGATCGCTTTATACTCCAACAGAATATTTCCCACTGACCGGATCACAATAGGATCGGATTAATTCCTCTATAGCTCATAACTGGCATTCCAATTTAAAGAATCGAATCCTCCCCGTTGTGAGTGGATTGGATTATTAATTCCTCTCGCAACAAATGACTAACGCTCACTGCATAAAAAAAGACTGATCCAATCTACAAGGGTTTTAGCGCGGTTGAAATCCTGAACTCTGTATATTGTTCAGTCATCATTTGTGGGGCGAAGGGAAGAATGATTATAAGAATGATTATAAATATTATTATTCATGCCGCAAAATGGAAGATCATTCTGTGCATCATCTTGCATCGTCCCAATTTCCAGGCGGGTTGCAACATAGAGAACGCTAAAAGCAAAGGTGATCAAATACAAGAAAAAAAGATGGAAAATAAAAAGATTTCAGACGAGCTGAAGATTCGAAGATTATACGAAGGGGATTAGGGAGTGGCGATAGAAGGATTAGAGACGGGACTTTCCATGTAGTGCCAGGACTTCAGAAGGATGTGGAAGGACTGGAAATCCTTTGCTTCCTACAACACCTCGGAGAGGAGATCAAAAGGCCAGTCAGCAAAAAGACTGGAGGTACGGTGACGTGCCATTAATGAACACGTAGTAGGTAAATTGGGACATTTACTCAATAAATTGATTATAATTAAGGGAGCGGAGATCATTTAGCGATACAGACAACGGAAGTGAAGACACGGCAGGTGCTGATGATCATACAAAGAAATGGATACAGAAAAAAAACTATGTATATAAAGAATGAAAAAAATGAAGTATTCAAGAGATGTCTCAAGAGGCGAAACGAGGAAAAGAAGCTAAAAAAAAGGACAGTCCAATGATGAGAGAAAGAGAAAGAAAGAAAGAGAAAGGGAGAGAGAGAGAGAGAGAAAGAAATGCGCCAATGCCAGACATGAAGCATCTAATTCCAGGTCGCGTCGAAAGATGTCGCGAGGCAGGCGGAAGGAAACGAACCCCCTCCCTCCCACGACAATCAGCGCCCACCAGCTCCCCCTCTGATAGCATTACCCAAATCGTCCCCATTATACAATTACGTCGCCGCTTCTGATCAGAACGCTGGTGGGAACCTCCAGCCACAAAACCTAACGCGAGTGCCCGTAGGGGGTGTATGAAGTGGCAAGGATGCACATACACATTAGGTATACAATCCTCAACCTTCAGGAGTGGACTATGGTCAGCGACGTCACCATCGACCACACCAAGACTCTGATGAAGCACTTCAACTTGGGCATAGACATTATCCTGCCCCCTGACATCCTCCTGGCATTGTCACAGACTTCAGACTTCCTGGTTGTCACTATAAACGACGTCTTAAACTGGAGGAGTCATGTTAGCGTTATCATCAAACCTTCCTCGAACAGTACGTTCCTTTCTCCGCCCACTGAAATCACAAGGCGATCCAGCAGTTGAAATCAGGAATGTTTATACAGTCTTCATTTTACCTAAGCTCACACACGCCTCCCCTGCCTGGTCCTCCTCACAAACAGCCACAGAGAGGGACCAGCTGGAAAGAGTGCAGAAAAAGGGCCTGCTGAATCATCCCAGGCCATTCTTAAACCACCTACGAAGGGGCCCTCGTCTCACCGACTCCGTCCACCATCCCCGACCAACACCACATCTCACACGGCAGTTTGGTAACAAACTGATGACATCCACCTTCCCCACGTCACAGATACTTCCATCCCCTCGACGCCTCTCTGTCAAGGACCGCCGTTCTTCACCACAATAGACCTGCTTCAATCAGAGATCATACAGACAGACATGGATAATCCAATCCTAGACTCTTGCCAGAAGATGCCTCTGGCATTATTGTACAGGGGTACCTAGTGACAGTGCTAGGATCCCGATTCCTCTATCAAGGAATAAAGTATTGAAACTGAACCGAATCCTAAACCTGCCATTGTGAACTTCATAAACGATCAGTGAACAAGTGCATACCTATGCAAATGAACAGCAGAGTTTTCCGTTAGGCTATGTGGTATTTTAATTACTGCATTACCATAACTATTCATTACTTAATGTTCAGTGAAGTTCATTATGTATAAACCATACTATTCACTCACAAATATCCATGTATATCTGCCACCCTGGCTATGTAGATGTACTTCACCCATACGCTTATCCAAAGTGTAGAAATAATCAGCTCACCCTAGTCTTCAGCTCTTGCACGATTAGCCAATAGTGACTATCACGCCCTCCCAGTTCTGCAACACCTCAACTGTGTACGTCCAGCCGACTGGCTACCCGAATCCAATAATCCGCTGTTCATCTGTTTTCTCAGCCCTGCGAAAATGGAAGAGCCAAAACTGGTGTCTTTTACACATTCGATTTGTGGACACGTCCCTTCATCAAGGAGCAAACGGGGAGGGAATGATACCGGGAAAATGACGAGTGCTGCCCGGAGGAGATACGCGACACGGGTTGTAAATAGTAATGTATACACCTGGGTTGTGGGTGTTGCAGACGAACTGGACTCTGGGCTTTGTGAGCGGGGGTTGTGGTTGTGGATGGGATGGTGCTAGTGGCAAGCGGATGGTGCTAGTGACAATCGGACGGTGCTAGTGGCATTCTAGTGCAGGTGGGTTGTGCTTGTGCCATTACAGATCAGCTGTATGGTGCTTAAAAAGTTCTAATGCTGGTGGGTGTTGTTAAACGGACGTCTAAGTCAAATGGGTAGTTCAAAAAGACTTCTAGCGCAAGCGAGTAGCGTCCAAAGCTTTATAGTGTATGGTGTTTAGGGCCATCTAGTGTACACTAGTAGGATCAGCTCTCTAATGCAGGTTTGCGGTGTCGAAAAGCTTTCTCGTGCATGTTTGCGGTGTTAAGATTTCTCGAGAAGGTTAGTGGTACAAAGAAGATTTCTAGTGTAATTGAGAGTTAGCAAAAGCGTTTTAATGCAGGTGAGAGGCATCGAAAGCTTTCTAGTGCAAGTGAGAGGAGTTAAAAGCTTTCTAGTGCAAGTGAGACACATTGAAGGCTTTCCAGTGCAAATGTGTGGCATCTAAAGCTTTCTAGAGCAAGTGAGGGACATTAAAAGCTTTCTAGTGCAAGTGAGAGGCATCAAAAGCCTTCTAGTGTGGGCGTCAGGCATTAGAATCATCTTAGTAAAAATGTATCAAGAAAGGTTTTTAGATCAAGTGGCTCGTAGTTGAGAAATATCTCATGGTGGTGACATGTCCTTTCTTACCATTCCCTTTCTATGACCCCTTCAATTCCAGACTCCAGGTCATTCCCCTCACGTCTGACCCCTTCTCCTCAACTAGGTCATTCCCATTAAACCAAATCATTCCACTTATGTCTATCCATAACCCCGAACCGGATCATTCCCCTTAGGTCTCTGTCTCAGTCCTCAACCTATCCATCCACCTAACCCTAGGTATATGGCCCTATTCCTCAACCAGCCCTATCCAGACCTATGCAGGAAGGGCGTGGCTAAAATACCTCCTCCCATGGCGTGCCTGCTACTGATGGAGGTGTTCCCTGGAGGGCTACTGCTTCCTCTAACAGGCGTGTGTGTCTGTGCCAACAGGGGGGGGGTCTCTGTGCGTTTGTGTAATTGCGTTACGTCGGCTTGAGTCTCCAGTGCGTATCAGTGTCGAACAATGTGCGTATGTGTGCGTACGTATCATGATTGTTCATATTTGACTTTATTGGACTGCGATAAGGGAGTGTTTTCAAGATAGATGGATAGATAGAGAGAGAGAGAGTACAATTTCCTATTTGTACACAATGCGAAGAAGGTTCTCGCCTCACGGGGTCCCTATCTTCTTTAAACTTCCTCTACCTTTGACGAGGCTTCTCCACCAGATAGGGCCGGCGTGCACTATCAAAATCATTCTCATCCCTCGTTGATTCACAGCCAACCTTCTCTCTAAAATCATTAAACACATACTTGAGGAACTGGGATTTACATTTGAATGACGTATTTCGCTGCGCCTTTCCGACTGAAGACCAAGAAAAGAAATGTTGTGGATGACGTTAGCAGGAAATCCGACCTTGTTAATTAATTGTAGGCTTTGGTTAGATCGACTGTGCGTTATTTTGTTGTTGTGAGTTCCACATGACTGCGAGGCAATGTGGCCTCGCTATGTTGTGCAGATTAGAGGTCGAGTGTGTTTATACTCGTAAATGTAGGTTAAGGCTTAAACTGGTTTTATTAAAGACGGTTGTAGAGGAATTTAAGAAAGGGAGGCATGAGGGGATGATACAAGGAGGAGGAGGAGGAGGACGACGAAGAAGAGGGGGAGGAGGAGGAGGAGGGGACATACGAGACGGTGAGAGGAGTTAATTATGAGACCCACACTAAGCTTATCAAGAAATGTCGACCTCTCATATTTGACTTCGACCCTTCCGTTGTGTCGAATTTACTAAACGTCGAGTACTCCTCCGGTACATTGAGTCCATCAATAAACGTCGACTTCCTTGTCGAATCCTATTTAGACAAAAAAAGTCAACACTTTCGTTACGTCGAATTCAATGAACGTCGACTTTCCGTTCAAGTCGATTCGAATGAACGAATCTTCTCGTACGCAGACAGTGGTCCAAGTTCCACACGATGGAAAGAACTAGGATAGTTCAACACTGGTTTAGTTCCACACGAAAGAATAAGTAAAGTACAAACGCGCACAGAGGCTAAAATTGGATGACTTGCTGAGGGCAGATAGAGCTATACAGAGGCGGAGTCAGGAAATGAATTTTTTTTTCTTGTTCTCGTAACAGTTTAAAGGGTGGCGCGCGAGAGGACGCGGCCAGGGCCGATAATGCAGATAAAAGAAAAGATGAAGAGATAAAATAAGCCAAAACGAGTGAGGCAGGTGCATAATAGCTATATGTAGACGGTGTATAGAAAGGGAGGACAGTGATAGATATATAGTTAGGGAGGTACACACACACAGACAGAGCTCACCTTATCTTCTGCTCTTTTATGATCAAATTGCTACTACTATGACTTTGAAGCTCTGCAATATCTGTATACCTCAAACATTTATTTTCATCCGAATGGTTGTCTACATTCAATAAACGGTTATTTATTTATTCATTAACACATGCAGAAGGCAGTGCTGGAGTGAGACGGGGTTACGAGGGAGTGGAAGGGGGAAGAATAGGGAGTGGATGAAGATAGTAGGGTGAAGGTGCTGATGGAACAGAAGGGAGAGGAAATAAGCGTAAGCGCTCGTGGTGAGGGAGGGAGAAGAAGTACTGATGTCGTATGATAATGGGGAAGCAAAGTAACTACTGGAGGTAGACGTGGTGGTAGTAGGGGTGGAGAAGGTGGTGGTGGTGGAGAAGGTGGTGGTCACTGTGAATGATAGAAGCGGTTGTTGTTGTGGTAGTGGAGGTGGTGGAGACGGCGTTGTTGGAGGGTGGAGGCGATGGTGGATGAGGAAGTGGTGGTGGTGGTGGTGGTGAAAAGGATAAGTGTTGGTGATATCGAGACGAGCTGGAGTGTTGGAGATGTGTGGTGAGGAAGGAAGGAAGGAAGGAAGGAAGGAACGAGACAGCACAAGCATGTGAAACTAAATCCCCCAGATAACTCATTAGCCATCCACTAATTATAGCATGCTAATCACCTTAATGACCGACCTACCGACTGGCCGTTCATCACCCACGACGGTGTTGAGCACTGCAAACCACGCTGTAACTGCTGCTGCCACCAGTGCCACCGTATCTCATTCCCATACTGGCATATAGCACTGTGACCCCATCACAATAACCTGCCTCCATTCTTCGTATGTACAAAACACCGCAGGTAATCACAGTGCACATACAGGCTAAAAATCCTCGAGTGGAATTACATTAAAAAGAACATTTGCTCAAAATTATTTTTTGGGGAAGGTATAATTTTTTCGTTATACCTCGAGAGGAAGATTTATATATAAAGCGTCCCTCTAAAAAAACATTGTATGATGCGAAAACTTTTACGTCGGAGTTTCATAAGTCGGGCCTACTCGACTCGAAGCAGGAGACAGGGACAGTACAAGGCTTAACTGCGAGCCCTGGAGTGTGCAGAAATAAAAATGTTAAAGAGAAAATCGTCTAGGAAAACGGTACGATATTAATCAACGTTAACATGATATATGTCTTGATGAATTTGTTAAATATAACGACCAGAGAGCTTTTACACTGAGTAAACCAATCCAATTTCAACTCATTACTCCGTTAAGTAATAAGGAATTGGATCCCCATTGCTCTCGCTGGGATCCCTTGTTGTAAACACCTTACGATATGCACTACATTCAGCCGTAGGGCGAGGTGTATATCCATCGCCCCTCGCTGGACGGCCACCCCACCAAGCCCGCCTCTTTGGACACGGTTCCCACATTACATTATGGCCTCCGACATGTTCCCATGTCGCTGGGCGTATTTATGCCCGTTGCGCAACGCTATCAACGAGGATCCCTCCCCATCTCCCCTGGGGAGACGAAACCCCCCCCCCTTCCTCCCAGGGGAGAGACGACGGCGCTGCCTCCGCCAGGGGGAGGTAGAAAGGGTGGGGAGAGGAGGAGGGAGGAAGTTACGATGATCTGCTGGTAGTCTCGAGAGAGTTCTTGGTGAGGACTCGGTAGCAGTCATCTACCCCCCCCTACAGCGGGGCAGATCGAGAGGTCTTTCTGGGCATTCCTCATGCCCCCTGCCCGTGCCCGTTACGCCCCCTAGAGCTCTAAATAAGGATGACCGACTTAAGAACAATTCTCCCACAGTTTACCGTCGTGTGATTACGCGTCCATTGTGATTTATGTGGTAACGCCTGACCGCAGGAATGAGCATGAGCGTGTGTGTGTGTGTGTGTGTGTGTGTGTACCAGTGTCTGTGGAAATGTGTATGGCTGCGTGTGTGTAAGTTTGTGCGTTCTGGACCTGTGTGTGTGTGTGTGTTTACCCGTGTCTGTGGAAATGTATATGGCCGTGCCACTCTCTCACCCCCCACAGAAAAAAAAGAAAAGAAAAGAAAAGAAAAGCAGTAGCAACGGTTTCAACAGCTGTGGCTGCATCAGCAACAGAAGGATTTGTGCCTCGCCACTAATACTTCGCGTTTACACAACAGTAGTATCAGGCTTCCCCCTGTTGCCTTGCAGGTGACTCGCTTCAACACTTCCTTGCAAGAATTCCTTTTTTTCTATCCTCTGGAGGATATTACGTATGTTCTCTCCCCCATGTCAATTTTCATTCCTTTAGGTAATAGATTATTGTCAATAGAATGCCTTGAATGCCTTACAACACTGTGTATATTTACGATACCCGTATGTAATATGGTTTCAGACGTCGAAGGGGAGTTTAAGGATCTTAAAACTATGGTTTCCTTATCATAGTATCTAGAAACTGATGAATCTAGGAGGTTCATGACTAGACAGATTTACTCTACTGAAATTCGTTAACTAATGATCTCATTTACGAAGACGGTAACCCAAACAAAAGTAGAAAATGAATAGACAAACAGGAAAATGAATTTGGAGATGACGCGCGGACACACACACACACACACACACAGACAGGGTCAAAGGTCACGCCGACTGAAGAAATACGGCTATACGAATGACGTCAGTCGAAACGTCAGGACAAGACACCTTTAACGGGCACGGCATGGGACGGGAGAAGGGCCACATATGCACCCAGTGTGTATGTGGTCTTTGAATTACAGTGAACACCTGTGGAAGGTGTTAAAGAATCTTTGACAGGTGGTTATGTAACTTGACGCTGACGGCTTTAATGACCCTGTCAGTCAATAGGCATAACGTCCAAATAGCACCCAATCAACCAAGATAGAACAGAGTCTGTCAAGGGGAATAGAGGGCACCATGAAATATGCAACTAAGTGGATGTCAAGTGGGGGGAGAAGTTATGCATTGCTTATTACTGACCAAAACAGACTGTCGAAACAGTGTTCATAACGTACTAGTAATTATGCCGAAGTATACATCAGACTGGTAGCTTTAAAACTGTCTACTGTCGCGAGAGGTAATTGCTTTTCAATCGTTTCAAATCCTCTCCAATTCCAAATGACAAATATATAAAAACTCGAACGTTCAGGATACCAGTGTTCGTGTGTGGGAATTCATCTCTCATCTCATACCCAAGGATGACGAGAATCAGAGTTTTCATACAGATGGTAAAGTCAAATGTCTTCGTTTCTCAATTGCTTACTTTCCCTTCTTCAAAGAATCCAAACATTCTTGAAACGGCTTGCAGAATTGAAATAAGATTGAACAAGTTCAATTAAGCACGTGTTCAGTCAAGTCATAGAGAGAGAGAGAAAGAGAAATGCACCGAACGTGTTAACAAGGGCGAATATATAAAAGCAGTCTTTCATCTTGGGCAACATCACGTACAGACGAAGTCTACTATCAGACGCCTCACCACCCCCCAGCCTTGACACCTATCAGCTGGAGGCTGTCAGCTGTTGTCAGTGAGGCGGTGAGAGAGAGGTGGAAACACGGGGCGGGGTTATCATATGTAGTGGTGGTGTGGAGGAGACGGGAGGCGAGGATGATGCAGTGGTGGTTATGAATGGTGAAATTGGGTGATTTCATTGATGGTGGTGATGGTCGACGTCGTCGTCGTGCCAGTGGTGAAGATGTCAGTGACAGTGGTGGCGATGTCAGTGCTGTTGGCAGTGGTGATGATGACGATGTCAGCAGTGGTGGCAGCTATGACGAGATGTACCACTGCGTAACCTATTCACAAGTGGTGACACACTTTGTAACAGCCACTTGGAAAAGACTAAGCCAGTTTATCCCTAAATACGAATACATAAAAAAAAGAAAAACATCTTAAACGAGAAACAAAAAGAGTCTCTACCACCTTGAATTCACACACACACACACGGCTGGTAAACACAGAGCGTTGGTTTACGACACAATGATTAAAGCAACTTCAGCAAGCAGTCACTGTTTTGCTTTCCTGTCCAAAGTCAATCTTGGTTATTTCGTAAACTTTGAAATTACTTACACACTCGGCAGAAATAAGGTGACGAAAGCCATGGTATTCTGATCAGTGATTAATAATACACCCCAACAGCTTAATTGCTCGTTTCACAATTGAGTACACGATAGCATCCCGGCTGCGTGTCGAGTCCGCTTGCTCTGACGACACACCATCCATTGTTCCGAAGTCGACTGGGGTGTCGACTCGATGGTAGGAGGAAGGTGGTTGGACGGACGGACGGATGCGTGGTCTGTCGGATGGTTAGACGGACATTCGGATGGTTTGGTGGACGGTCTCCCACTAGGTATGAATCCTCAACCTTTCCACATGACACACCCACCCCTCCCCACTGGTGATACCAACACCGGGAGAGAGCCGCCCCACACACCCTAAACAGTGGAGGAGAAAGAGAGGCAGGCGGGTACTCGTGGACAACTTCAGTAGCGTCAAAAGGAAGTCAAAGATTTCGACACCTGTAGGTACCCGTCGCCACCATTCACTCCAGTTCCTGTGTCAATCTCATACTCACCCTCTCTCTCCCACTCTCTCTCTCTCACTTCATCCTCCTCCCTTCACCTGTCTTCTTCCTGTTACCTCTGGATCGTTTCTCGTGCACTTTATCTTCACCGTTGTTCCCTTTCTCTCTGCACACACCCTCCCATAAATGGAGAGGTCAGCAACAGTGGCCACGGGAGGGAGGGAGTGCATTGCAACGCCCACGCCATTATGAGAGGGTACTCGTGTTACAGGCTCACTGAAATAATGTCGATTGCCAGGAAAAATGGTTCACCAGAATTTTGATTGCCAGGAAAAATGGTTCACCAAAATTTCGAATGACAGGGGAATGGTTCAGTAAAATTTTTGATTGCCAGGGGAACAGTCTAGTGATATTTTGACTGTCAGGCCAATGGTTCTGGGAAATTTTGAATAACGGGAAAAAAAAGGGCTCACAGACACAACACAGACAGTGTCAAAGACGCTACACAGACAAGCACAAACACACCACACAGACAGGCACAGAGACGTAGAAAGAGAACGGAAATAAAGACAGTATGACGATCCAAACATACAATCACAGCAACGCAACCCCCCGAGAATAGGAACAGGTCATTCTTTTCCTCTACATCTGGGCCCGCGACACGAGGCTAACAAGGCTATATAAATCTTACAAATGGCATGAACAATAATGACCAGATTTATCACTTTCAGAAATACTGAATGCCAATACCTTCCTTCTGCGAGGTAGATTAAAAATGCTTCTCCAAAGATTATTCGACAGATTGATAGTTAATAGTATCCACAACAACATTTCGCAAACGCTTGAGGCACCATGAAGCCTCCGCGTTCAACACATCCTCGTACGCGTTACAGAAAATGTATAGATACGAGAATCGGTTTACTTTATGGATTCGAGGCGCCAGTAAATCCCACAGTACCTGACCTAGGACGGTGATACGCCTGACGGTGGGATGCATGCATCCAAACGTGACTTGGGAGAACGTGTGAAGGAAGAATAGGCGGGAGGATGCGTAGAATGGGAAAAAAAGAAATAAAGGATATTGAGGGAGGAAGGAATAGGGAGGGAAGGTGTATGGTCAAGAAGAGGAAGGAAGAAAGAATTGAAGGAAGAGAGGGACGAGATATGAGGATACAACAAGGCACTCTTGACGTTGTCAGACTACGTGATCAGTTTCCAGTTTTTGTTTTCCTGGTCGAGGCTTTAATTAGTTTCGCACGCCACCACCTCATCTCTCAAACCCCACCCTAAGCTCCTCCTCCACCTCAGAACCCCAATCCACACGCCTCCTCCACCTCAGAACCCCAATCCACACACCTCCTCCACCCTAGAACGCCAATCTACACGCCTCCTCCACCCTAGAACGCCAACCCACACGCCTCCTCCACCTCAGAACACCAACCCACACACGCCTCCTCCACCTCAGAACACCAATCCTCACGCCTCCTCCACCTTAGAACACCAACCCACACACGCCTCTTCCACCTCAGAACCCCAACGCACACGCCTCCTCCACTTAATTACCTCAACCTCATTTCTGCCAAGCCAGGAAATCCCAGCGCACGCGCGCCTTAAGCAAAAAAAAACTAAACACATTTACCCAAGCAGCCCACAGGGGTCAGCCAGAGAGTTTGTCAACTGTACAGACGACATGGAGAGGAAATGGGCTTGTACTGTGGTGAGAGAGAGAGAGAGAGGAGAATGTAAATGTTTGGAGAAGGTTAAAGTGGAAAGTGACAGGAAGGGAAAGGTCGAGGAAAAAAAGTTACTATAAAGATGAAAAAGTTGCATACGTGAAATGATTCAGAGATGGACGAGCCATAGGCGAGAGAGAGAGAGAGAGAGAGAGAGAGAGAGAGAGAGAGAGAGAGAGAGAGAATGAATGGGAAAGATGGGGA
>JAYMFT010385407.1:0-20176 GCA_038088735.1 Panulirus argus | reverse complement strand
GCAGTTTTGGTGCACGAGACCGGGTATTAGTGATGGGTGATTTAAATGCGAAGGTGAGTAATGTGGCTGTTGAGGGTGTAATTGGTGCACATGGGGTATTCAGTGTTGTGAATGGAAATGGTGAAGAGCTCGTGGATTAGTGTGCTGAAAAAAGACTAGTGATTGGGAGTACCTGGTTTAAAAAGAGGGATATTCATAAGTATACAATTATTATTATTATTATTATTATTATTATTATTATTATTATTATTATAAGTAGTCTTAAGTTTCTTGAAAGAAGCAATAGATGATGGCCCATTCATATGTGATGGGAAGAGTGAGTGTAGAGAAGTGCATTGTGGTATTGTGTAATCCTCCAAAGAACTGCAATGATCCAGGACAAATGTACATTAATAATTGTAACAATGGTGGAGTAATCAGGATGGTACATGAAGCTATAAGTTGCTTGCTCATCTGAGATGGTACTTATAATTGGGGATTTCAGTTTTAAACAGTAGAGTCATGGAGACAGGTTTTTAGATGGTATACAGGTAAGTTTCCCATACCAACATAGTAGCATGGAGATCGAGAATATTATATTATGTACTCAAATAGGAGTGAGTTACAGTTGGAACAGGCATCAGCGATAGGAAAAAGTGATCATGTAATGCAAAAGTTTGACTGTGTGGATATAATGTTAAAAGAGCAAAGATGAGAAAAGACATGATGGAGAGACAAAGAAACTTGTGGACAAGGCTGGAAAAAATCTGAAACCTTTCCTTAAATTAGTTGTTCATCAAAGAGCAGCTAAACAGGATAAAGGATTTAGTGGGAAGAATTGAAAAGGTTGATGTAAGATTATGAGAAACTGATAAACAAGTATGTATGTATATATGTATATATGTGTGCATGCTGGGGGATGGGGTATTTTTCTTCGTCTGTTTCCTGGCGCTACCTCGCTGACGCGGGAAACAGCGATCAAGTATAATAAATAAATAAAATAAATAATATATATATATATATATATATATATATATATATATCTATCTCAGATGCCTGTTCCAATTGAAATTACCCCTGGGGGGTGGCCATGGCATTAATCTCCAAAACTAGTGAACTCCAGTGCTGCTGCTTACCTATTAGTGCACCACCCTTAACAGGCTACTGGCGGAGGGCAACATTAATATAGTGTGTGCAGAGGCTCATATCAAATGTTCCTACTGACTGCTACTACCAAATGCTCCTATATACTACTGCCTAATGCTCCTGCCTAAATTCTCCTACCTACTACTGATATCTACTGCTACCATTTTGCCAGATGGTACAGGCATCATACATATGGAATGTAGGGTTATGGACAACCTTTTTGTAATACAAGGGATTGATGCATCTATCTAATGTGTAAACCATTTGGAACTCTGAAAATTTGAAATTTTTCATATTACGTTTTATGCTATATAAGGAATTCCATAAAGTTGTATTTATTCACAATATTAAGAAGTGTTTCCATATTTATTCGAGATCATCAGACTTAGTTGAATTAAGCTGAATAATGAATGATGTGGGTCTGGTTATATATCAGTTATAGTTCTCCAGGACCTCCTTTCTAAGAAAGGATCCTTGTGTTACCTGGAACCTCATTCAAGGAGCTCGTACAGCTTTAAGGCTTCATTACTTTTATTAGCAGGGAATTGATGGAAAGAGAAAATTGGAAAATAGGGCATCAAAAAATGGGAGCATTTGGGAACCAAAACTTCGCTGTTCTTTCTTTAGATATTGGAAAAGTTGTTCAACTAGTGGGGAAAAATAGATACAAAAGTTATCTTCTCAGTCTACCAGATCAATCAGCTGGTGTTGAAGGCTCCAGTCATGGACAAAAGACCACATTAAAGCCAGGCCCTAATTGAATATAAAGAGAGTTAAGAAATGGAAAAAGAAGAGAAAGTATTTACAAATTTGTGAGAAAGACCATAAGAAATGGAAAAAGAAAAGAAGAGAAAGTATTTACAAATTTGTGAGAAAGATCTGTCTTTTGAAATGTGCCAGATCCTAGTTATTGGGAAAGATGAGAAGGCAGAGAGTTCCAAAGCTTTGACATGTAGGGAAAGAAGCTGTGGATTTAACGGTTCAGGTTTAACAGCCTTAGTTAAGTGTACTTATACCGAAATTGCATTATGATTTCGTACCATGCTGTTATGAATAAGTTAAGCACTCCCAATTTATGACCACACACACCCCACTGTGGCATATCTTTAGAGACTGAATGACTTTGTTGCTGTTCTTTAGAAAGCTTGTGAGAGCTTATGATCAGTGTTACTCCTGAGCAGATGATATCAAGAGAGATGGATCATTGAAATTTAACAGATCTTTTTTCTTATAGGTATTGGAGTCTCTGACTGGTCAGAAACCTGTGTTCTCCAAGGCTCGTTACACTGTACGTTCCTTTGGCATCAGACGTAATGAGAAGATTGCTGTCCATTGCACAGTTAGAGGACCTAAAGCAGAGGAGATTTTGGAGAAGGGGTTGAAGGTAAGGTCTAAAGATTGATTTTTTACTCAACTTCAAATATGTAGGTTACACACATTCAGTACAGTACTAGTTTCTTAGAGAACTTCTACTAGGAATGATGTGTTAGAGGAAGTGGAGAAATAATTAGCAGTGTTTAGCACAATCTTTTCACTGTCAGTCCTTCTCATACATTGATTGTATCATCTTGGTAATGTGCTTCAAGACATAATTTTGTTGCTTTATTGTGGTTGTTGTTTTTCTTAAACTCTTAACAGATATTTTTTATCTTTTATATTAAATGTTAGGGATGCTCTGACAACATAGATTAACATATGATGAATGGATGTCAGTGGATTTAGGAGCAAGCAGATAGATGATTTATGTTAAACATTTTAACAAATGAATGTAGAGCATTTAGTTTAGATCTAACAAGAAAGTACAGTTAAGGAAATTCTATGGATTGCCTACTAGGCAGATGATTATTCCTTTACACTTTTCCTATTCCATGTCATTTTTTCTCCAATCTCTTCTTTTTTACTTTGCCCTTAGGATCATACTTCCCATTAACTGTTTTGCTGTGTAGACATCAGAGACATTCTTCAAAATAACCAATTATGAGCTTAGAAAAATGTAAGTTCAAATTTGATATTAATTTTGTAAATAAAGGAGCCAAAAGAGGAATTTTCCTGAAGGCTCAGTCATCTGTTCCTGGTGCAACCCTGCTAAGTTGTTGCACTGAAAAGGTCATGACAAGCTTACTCCCCTGCTTTTCTTCTTATTCTTATTCTTCTTATTCTTCTTCTTCTTATTCTTCCTATTGTTCTTATTCTTAGTCTTCTTATTATTCTTATTCTTCTTCTTGTTCTTATTCTTATTTTTGTTCTTATTCTTATTGTTCTTATTCTTATTGATATTCTTCTTTTTATTCTTCTTCTTCTTAAAAAAGATTGTATTCATTAATTGTGGGAATGTGCGGTAAAAGTTACTCCAGATTTAAGTAATGAAGCAGCTGACAAAGTTTTATGCCATACAGGTACGTGAGTATGAGCTGCGTCGTGATAATTTCTCACAGAATGGTAACTTTGGCTTTGGTATCCAGGAACATATTGATTTGGGAATTAAGTATGATCCTGCCATTGGCATTTTTGGTTTGGATTTCTTCGTTGTGCTTCAGCGACCAGGTAAGACGTGTGCATTTTTAGTGATGTCTTTGGTCACATGCACTTACATACATATTCTTAAGAAATACAGAATGTAATTGAGTAAAAAAAAATTTGTTAATGGAGTTTATTTGCATGCACAACAAAAAATAAGTATTAATGAGTATGCTGAATGACAATGATTTCAGGATACCGAGTAGCGAAACGTCGACGTGCCCCAGGCAAGATTGGCCCACAGCATTGCTTGGTCAAGGAGGATGCAATCAAGTGGTTCCAGACCAAGTATGAAGGTATTATCCTGCCTGGCAAGAAAAAGTAAACACCAGATGTGAAAATAAAGTTATGGTCCGTGATTTCATTTTGTTTCATTTTCATCCCCAGGAGTATTCGAAGGATCTTGAAATTGAACTCCCAAAAACAGATTAAAGTAAAGGCCTCATTCTCTTGCTTTCACTCTTTATCTGTTATGTATATTGCACTAAAACAGCCCTCTATCCATATCTGGGCCCTTTCCATGGTTTCCCCCGACCACTTCATATGCCTTAGTTCAGCCCTTTGACAGTCCATCAACCCCTGTATCCATATTGTTCCAATTTTTTCTGTCCCTAGCATGCCTCACACCACCCTTCAGTGCATTCTGGAGCCAAACCTTCGATGCATCTTTCGCTCCATTTTTCCCTTCTTTCCTTATTCCCTCCACTGATATGTTTATCCTCATAAGTCATCTTCATCATCCTCTTCTGGTACCTTCAATCTGTTTCAGCATACTAATGACTTCCCTTCATGTGTACAATTCATTTCAGCATTTTATTGATCAATGTAAATGGAGTTATGGTTCTTGGAATCCTAATAAACACAAGGATGCACCTGCCTTTATAGTAAGCTTCCATTGCCCAAAAATGCTTAGGAATATGAGAACTTTTGCACAAGGCATAATGAAGTAATCGAAAGTAGTGTGCATTGCAGGCGAAGAAAGGTGTAATGTTTAGTTGCTTGTTTCATACTTTGTAGAGAAAACTTTTCACAGCAGTTTACACATGCCACAATAAAGACAATATAGATCAACTTTGTGTAGTTTAGTCCCACCATTTTTTTTTTCCCCTCATCCAAAATTTTTTGCTTCCCTAAAGGACAGCAATACTTCTTTCATCCTCTTCAGCTCCCCAACCTTACTACTTTTTGTGAAACAATACCAATATATATCAATTGCTAGTACCAACCTGTCTTATGCCATAAATGTTATATTGATTTCATATTTTGATGGAAATGACTATAAAGTGGTCTTACCATAATTTTCAGGGCATTTGTAATATGTATGTCAACTGTACTGAGACAACAGTTGAATTGATCATTTTGAGATTTATGAACCCATCAGGAAGATATTTTTTTTTACCGTATGTACACTGGGAGCGACCTGCTAGCACTTCTATGAGATACGCCAACACAGGAATTGGTCAAGATAAACGATTTTGTTTCCCCATAAGTATGTATTGCGTATGTATGTATATGAGTGGATGGGTCTTCGTTTGCTTCCTGGTGCTACCTCGCTAACTCGGGAAACCAATCAAGTATGATATAAATAAATATAAGTTCAGTGACGCATCACCCCATTTCATGTGTACACTCTTAATCAACTCCCTTAGCTTTGTCCTGTGAACAATCAATGGGCCAAACCATTCAGGAAGAAATATGGAATGGGCTTTAGGCATGACTGGGTGGTATTCTTTTTTTAAGTATACTATATGTGACAAGAGTGGGTGTGTGCTGACAAGGTGATTGTACATTTTTGTTGATAACTACATTGTAAAAGAAAAAGCCATTTGTAAAAAAATTGCTTTACATCTTTCCCATTACCTTGTTCTTTAGTATTTTGTTTTCACTGTTCTCCTAATACATTATCTCGTTCCCTGAAACTTGTTGACTAAACATTTCTCGCTTTCCTCTTTTCATCTCTGGTACATTTCTTTTGACAATCCTTTTTCTTGTACAGCTCCCAACCACTCACTTTATTATTGCAAATACTATTTGTATAACCTCTCAACGATTTCCTTTCTCATCCCAATATCAAACCTTCCTCATTTGTCCAATTCACCCGTAAGTGCAAGCAGTAATTCCATTAAGACCTTCCACTCCTTTCCCACATTGACCTTTGTTTCATTTAGTCAAATCTTGTGATGCACGTACTTTCTAATCAGTCTCTGGGTGTCTCAGTGCATATGTTCCAATGACAGACATCCCACTTGGCCTTCTTTTTTCCATTCATATACAGCTAGTTTGCTTGCTTATCAATCACCATTTAATCCAGTGGTCTACCCTAAACAAGTTGAAAAAGAAATGGAGCATTGTGGACTGAGGCATGTATTTCGTATAGGGTGGCGGTTGTGGTATGTATGGAGCAAAATCACGAGCTAAGTGGTTACAGGACGAGGTAGTAAGAGCCTAGAATATTAAAATGTGTGGCAAAGCAACAGGAGGGATGGGACTGCAGTTGAATTTCAAAGATTGAGGGGTATTGATTGGTCAGTCATGCTAGTCAATGTTTGTTTGACTCTAAATGGTGCTTCTAGAACTGACAATGTTTGTATAAAGGGAAGATAAAAGTGAATTGAGTGTAAGTTTATTATGTATACTTGGAACATGTATAGGAGAGTACTGATAAGAAAGGGTGAACTTTGGTTTCAGGTTTGGTATAACTAGGCGTTTGAAGAATTTTTGCAGGAAATTCTATGAGAGTGCATTGCATGAGACGTATATGGATGTGGAGAAAGAGTATGATAGGGTTGAGAGACATTGTAGATGATAAATGAAAAGTTAGAATGGTGAGGTTTCACCAGGAGAAGCATTTACGAAAGCTGAGTTGGAGGGTAGTAATGGGGGAAGGTGGATATAGGTTAAGGGTAAAAAATATCACCAAAGTTGCTAATATCTTTACTGAATGGTTGGTGGTGACATGGTCTAAGAATTTAGTTTAATGGGGCCGAAGGAATGAACTAACGGTTTGTGGATGCCGCGAGTTCTAAAGTTTATGGTATATTGGGTTCGAGGAAATTATTGGCTGTCTAGATGCTTAAGATTTGGTATCAGATGAGAAAATCTTTGATATGAAAATGTGGAAAGAATGTTGAGAGTTACTGCTCTGGAAGAGTAACAAGAAATAACCTCTTTCCATATTGGAATCCTGTAATGCTGATTCCTTGCGGTAGAGGTGGATGCTAATAGATATGGTGGCCCACGAAATCCAGGCATAATTTTTCAGCAGTATATTACACAAAATCATATAAATTAAGAATTTCCTATTCGTAACCATGGAGGAAGATAGGCGAGTTTGTATTTTTATCAAATGTGAAGAATGTTTACGCAAACTTGGTTTGTTTAGATACGATGAACTGCGTATGATACAATTCTCAAGGTATCATGACAACTGTGTAGAAAAAAGGCAAATTATTATGTAATTCATTCTGAAGTATATATATATATATATATTGTTCTCCATTTGTTGGATGGAAGCGTTGACTTTATAATTCGTTGATAAAATTAAACGAAGCCACTGCAAAAAAAGCCAAGGAAAGATATGGTGTGAATGAGGAATATATTCATGAATGAATAATGTTTCCTTTCCATGGGAGCAAATAGGTCTCGATTAGCAGCCTATTCACACTTGATGCTATATGTACCTCAGTCATGTTTAGGGATGTTATGGGTCGTCTGAGACATTTTACTCTACTTTTTCCTAGGTGATGTAAGTTTGAAATGCATCATACATATTCGTCAGTTTATTTGGCTTAAAGACCTTAATATGTCTGGTTTTGATGCCTGAACGGTTATTTAGCCAAAATCCACAACAGACAAACATTGTTGGTCAAAGAGATAATACAGCAATAAAAATCTGTCCCATGGAGACTTATATACACAATTTTACAAACCGTTCTTTTCAGAAAGGAACACCTGCAACAGTATTGTTATATAAGCTCAAGTATTACTTTTACACAACATTAGATTATGAGTATTTTAAGTGGTAATAAATGCATTGGCTTTTTCATATGCATTTTTTTCCAAAACAAAATTTTTATTGACAATCTGGTATATTTATCAGACGTTGTAGAGGACAAGGGGAAGAAAACACAACAATATTAGGCAAAAGCGACGAAAACCCTTGGCGAAATGAACATACAATTGTGTACAGTAACTTTGAGCAGAGGTATGCCCTGTAAATATTACAAATTAACGAAGAGATTGCCTTGACTGCACAAATTAACCCAATCAGTTTTCGAAATAAACCATATGTGAATATGTTCCTCTTAAGCACACAGCCGAGGATGCAATGGTTCAGACGACTTGTTAGCTTGAACAAATTACAAGGGATTGGTGAGTAACCAAACTGGGAATATTAATTAGGTATTACCTTTTTAGACACCCAGCAAATATTTGTTAGGTTAAATTTGGTTTAGATGAAAGTGTTTTTTCCGATGGTTTTGATGCCTTTTGAAGGATTCTGACGTTCATTTCTGTCGCCTACAGGTGGATGGCCTAAACGGTAATTATACTGTTAGTTAAGGTGACGAAAGGAAACTTTAAGAGTGAAGCAAAACTGATTTCTAGAATTTATCTTAGATGTATCTTGGACTCACCTTTCACCCTGCACTTAGTCCTAACCCATCTGTTTAAGTTATCCTTTATTGCTGTCAGATTCTCTCCAAAAGGCATCCATAACTTTGTTTCTTTACCATTAAATGGCACAAATACAACCATTAGTTACACATGTTCTTAACCCCCGACTTGAATTTCTCTCCTTTTAATCTGGCACTCAAACATCTTGTCAAACCGTTCATGATTCATAAACAGTGATTCACTGCTTACAGATCGTATTCCACACCCTTTACTCCAGAACACTTCAAGGTCTCATTAAACCTCAGCCTTGTTTCTGACAATCCTAGCATGTCTAATTGTCTCTTTCATACTCTCATGATATATTCTTCTTGTGTTCCAAATGCTAATGCAAAACTGCAACTCTTGTTGAAAGTAGTTGCAGGCACACTGGTTTCATCCAAGGCCACTGTTCGTTTTATAGGTATTATTTATTATTTGCAAGGTTCAAGTCCCCAACACTAGCTCCCCAGGTTAGCAAAAAGTGCATAGACACACACCTTCATGTATTTAACTTACTGTACTGTAACGTAAGGGGAGGCTTTTATATACTGGAAATCAGATCAAATGGATTTGTCAGTTACATTAGTCGATTTTTTTTTGTATGATGCATTTATTTTTTGGCAAAATGTCTGGTAATTACGTAATTGCTTTTCTTCTGCCGTTTTATTTGATGATTGGACAACTTTCCCTTCTGAAGAAAAGTTTTTGCACCTATCGAGACATATCCATATATGTGTTGAGTTTTTAGGGTAAAGAGAAATCACCCAAAAATTTGAATATCAGAAGGGGTTATATGACATCTGATTCTCCAGACTTTGTTTTTTCATTAATGAATCTGGATATGTGTAACTCCAACCATGGTATTTTTCTATAGTTAGGGTATATATTGATTTTATTGATTTCTGTATCTGTATATTTCTTGCAGTTTTCCATTACAGTACTCGACCTAAACAGTGTGGAAGATAATATTGATACAGAAACACGGATAGCTTTGCATGTTGAATGCAGTGGCTCATTTTGTTTCCCTTGAATAATTGCTCAGCTTTATTCCTTTTATTTATTACCCACTACCTCCTTAGGTTATTCCTTCTTAGAGAATTATTAGGTTAGTTAGGTTCAGTTCCTCCATAATATTTTTTAGAAGTCATTTAACCAGATACTCCAGACAGCAATATGAGCAGTTCTCAGCAGATGATCTTTTTGAACTTTGTCTTCATTTAAAGTGAATCTTCTTTTCAAACTCCTGTTGCAAATTTGGATTAAATATTTAAGTGCAACGACCTTTCTTTTACATGAATTTTCAGTAAACCTTCACATGAAGTGGTATAAGGAAAATTGATAGTCATCACATTTATGCTTGGGTTTGGTTTAATACTGTTGTGTTTTACTCATTATTGTAAATAACCCTAACTCATTTGATGAAAGTATTCCAGATTGAAATGCACTAGTCATTTTTTTTCAGTGAAGTGATACAAATTGTTTGATGTATTTTTGTCTGTACAATTCAATAAATAAAGGCATGCTCCTAAAAATACATATTTTCTTGAAAACATGATGTTTTAACATGCTAGTTTGAAAGTATATCTAAGCAGAGAAACTTGCTGAAAAGCTCAAGAGAAGCTACTGTATGGCATGAACTACTTCACTATGTGGAGGCTGGCCAGGAAAATAATGAGATATGACACTTGTTGCTGTGTAGGTAATAGGCTCAGTTTATATGTCATAATTTTGTCTGTATGGCCTAATCCAGCTGGAAGTTGATAAAGCATGAATTATCAGGAAGTTGTTTGCAGTTGTGATCTTTGTAAATTTGTTTGTAATATCCAGAATTCAAATTAATGCAGGTCAAAATTGTCAGGCTTTATTGTTTCCATGTTCACTTAAAAAAAAATACACTGCATGTAGCCAGCAATCGTTCTGTTATACATCATGACATCCATATAGGTCTATCTCACTTGCCTCATTCCCTTAAGGAATTGAACTTTGGGAGGATGGCCATGTCAGAAACTTCTGGCAGCTCTATCCAAACATGCCTCCCTAGCATATTTCATCTCCCTCTTAGCTCCCTACTTAGATCCTTTCCCAATATATTCACCTCCCAGGATGGCAGTTTGCTTCATCCTCACCTTTTTATTTACTGCCTTACTCCTATATATTTTCTTTACCAACTTATGATGCATTCTCCACACATGACCAAACTGCTCCAGGTATTTAATTTTATTTAGCCAGCTCCGTAACGCCACACCCTGTGGTTTTCCATTTCTTTAATGTCCCTTATTTATATGCTGCAACGTTCATTACTGTTGTGGGTGTGAGCGGACATCTGTTGAATAGGTCATTTCAGTAGCTTGAATTTATGATCTATTTACTCTTCCATATTCATGTCTTGCATCTTATTATTTACCCCCCTCAACAGAACCTTTAGTGATTATGATCATGTTGATATGCCTCCTTCCTACATAACTTCAACTTGGTGTTACTGGACTTTGCTTGTCCATGGTTACTCTGGTGTGTAAATTCACCATCTGTGAGGCTGTATCACTCAAGCATTACTTTTACTCATACTTACCTTCACCACCAATACCCATCCTATGGCACACTTTAGCTCCTCTGGTTCCAATTGCTGTCATTTCCACTTCCAGGTATCTAAAGAAACTTCACCTCCTCTAGAGTTTCTGTTTAAAGTTACACCCCAACCAACCTGTCTCTTCTGCTAAACCTAATAAACTTGTTTATCTTTTCATTCCAAACTTCTTTCACACATTCTCCAAAATTCAGAAACCAACTTCAGCAGTTCTTACTTGAATCTGCCACCAGCTCTTCCAACTCCTTTCAGTATTCTGAGCATAACATCTGTTTTTCTGCTAGAATTTGTATTGAGCATTCCACTCAAGTACTTTGACAACTAAATAACTTTTCATTGTTACCCATGAAACTGATATTACATTTAGGTAGCCTGTCTTTTATTACAAATAGATAGCTGGTCTTTCAGAGATGAGACCCTTACTTTTATTTGTAATAACTCTTTGTCTGCCTTTGCATTCATCCCCAAAATTACTATACCATTATACACAATTCCCTCCAGATTCAGCTAACAGACAATATCATTACTCATATATAGCAACTATATTGGCTTCCATTCTATTCTACCATAGCTGAGTTATATCCTGCAGTAATTTTATCTTATTTTTGTCTTATGTACGGCCCAGTCCATAAATACATTTATAAACTTTTTTCTTTCAGGATATAAGTATCAGACCAATGACTTGGGTTCAGCACATTGGACTCCTACTAGTGGTGAAGTATTTGGACCACAAACAGACTGTAACAAATTTAAAGACAGACAGATGAATTCCTCGTATGAAAAAAATAATGGTGGAATCAACAAGAACGGAAGTAGATTAGAAAATTCCTCTGAAACAGTAAAGGAGATACATGTTAAATTTCTCAAAGGCAGCACTTCACACTCACTTCCTAATGATATTTTAAGCTCTAGTACTAATAGAAAAGTTTCTGATGGCTCTTACAAAACTGCAGAACAGGAAAGGGCATCTAGTTCCACAGTTTTATACAAAACCCATATCCCAACTAGCAGCTTCCAGAAGACTATTTTGAGTGCAGGAGCAGCTGTAGCAGCTATCCTAGATCCACGACGTCATGACATGGTTGCAGTCTTAGGGGAAACAACAGGATATTCAGCACTGTCTAGAATCTATACAGAGATGGTTCAAGATGAAGAAGGACAACAGATTTTAATAGATAAACCAAGGATTAATAGCTCTGCAATTGATCTTCCATACTTGTCTAAACTTCCAGAAGGTACTCTGGGTAACTGTTACATTAAATTTCTAAATGATAATAATGTGACCCCAGATTCCAGATTGCCTGTGCAATTTGTAGATGATCCTGAGTTGGCATATGTAATGCAGCGTTACCGTGAAGGTCACGACCTCTTTCACACTGTACTTGGGATGCCTACAAACATGCTTGGGGAGGTAGCTGTCAAGTGGGTTGAGGCAATCCAAACAGGTCTACCCATGTGCTATGGGGCTGCAGTTTTTGGTCCACTGCGGTTTAGGCAAAAACAGCGACAGAGATATCTGTCAGAATATCTACCTTGGGCTTTAAGAGTTGGTAGATCCTCAAACTTTTTGATGAATTTATACTTTGAGAAAAGGTGGGAACAATCCATGGATGAACTCAGGAATGAACTTAATATTGAGCCAATTCCTGGATCATAATTAATGCAGGCCTTCTTGTTTAGGATTGTAATAAAATTCCTTAAACTGTACATTAAATGTTGGAAATATATATTTAGCAGTTGCATAGACCTTTTATTTCATTTCCATTTTATATTTCATTTTCTATCCTTAATATTCTGCCTTTTTCCACAACGTTTTGTATTTTATATTCTGTGCTTAATATTTTATCTTTCATCTTCCAGCTTAAGGAAAGAATTTTCAGTTTGTAAAAATAATTAGATTCCTGAAGATGCCAGGATCAGCACCTTGGTTTAGCTTTGGAAAGGGGGTATCTCATAAAAGAAGCCAGAGTTTGCAAGTGTGATGAAGCCTGTTAGAAGTAACTGATCAGCCTACTTTAATGAATGGAAGTGAAAGTTTTAATGAAACAAGGGTGAGAATGCCACATATTATTGTCAGTTTCCCATAAAGGCTCAATTTCCAGTGTCATGGGTTTGCACAGATGTAACCAAGATGAGAAAAGGGAGGCATGAGTGCTATGTTTGCTCAAAGGACCTGGGTAATTTGGTTGTGAAACTAGTTTTATCCAAAAAATAAAAATAAAACAACTGACCATATATAATTCAACAATGTTAAAACATAAATAAATCTATAAATTATACTGTAAATTGTATTTTTCATTTTTTTTTTATATCATTTTGTTTAGTCTGTTCTTACTTAACTTATGAACTAATAATAATTCATGTACTCAGAAAAATAATGGTAAATATGAGTGTACAAATGAAAGTCAGACAAACACGCAATCCCATGGAGGCTAGCATTGTCTGTTGTTAAAAACATTCTAATCACACTTGGTGAATGATATGGCAAATTGTATTTATAACTTTTTCTGCACTTTTGAGTAAGTTCTTATGTAATGCATGACCTAATAAATCTTCAGACATTTACAAAAATAATGGCAAATATGGGTAACACAGTACAGTAGGTGGAAAAGCTAGTGAAATGGATAAACTAGTACCCATGGCAAACCTCAAATTACACTTTGGTAAATAATGTGGTATGATTTATTAATATCCTTTTTACACAATTCTCTTTAGTAGGTTCTTATCTTAACTAAATAACTGATAGTATTTTATATATTCAGAAAAATAATATGAAAATGGGAGAAATGGAACATAAAAAAAAGCACATAAATGCTTGTATGCCAGGTAATTATATTTAATTTATGCTTGGTGAATGATAAGGTAGACTTTGTTTTTCGAATATTTCTTATACACAAGTCTTGTCAGTAGCTTTATATCTAATACATGAATTAACAATCACAGGTACTGCTGAAAATACTTATATAACCAGACACAAGTACTGTATTCTAGTTTGTTATATGCTTTCTTTGGACAGGTGTTCATGATAGTATCCACTTTATGGAGGCTTCTTAATCACAAATACTCTGGCTGACAGTTACTTTGTTAACTGAAACTAGCTTGCCAATAATAGCTTACTATGAGTAACCAAAAGTCAACATAAAACTCATATTTGAACTATATAAAGCCTACCTTATGGCCTGAAAAGTGTATATGATATATGTGCAATACAGAGGGTTAATATTCAAGACAGATCAATCATTTCAGTATCCATCAATTGCAACTAATGCCTGTTTTTTCACACTTTCTACAGTCAATTTAAGATTATTGCTCACTTCCTGTAGTCTTTCTCTTTTATCATTAAGAAGCTTCATGTTATTTATTAGTTCATCGTTCTTTTCAACAAATTCTACTGCTTGCTGGAAACGTTCCTCAATGTTTACATGGTCTTTCGTAATATCTGCATCATTACCACTTGTGTTTTTCTCTGGCAGATCTGTTTTTTCTTTAATTCCTGAAAATGGAAGATACAAGTTATCAGACAATTTATGCAGTTAAATGAAAAATAACACTCTTAAAGTCAATATGCATGAAGTAAAAAATCTCAAAATTAACAGACCATATTGTAGTCAAAAATAGTTACATAGGTTTCATATTACATCCTGTGAGGTTTTCAAAGACCATGTATGCCTATTAAGAACAAAAGTAAATAAACAGAATATCAGGGAATAATTAATCCTTAATTAAACAAACTCAAGGCTGGACTCTAGGCACTATGAGATTAACATGGAAATGAAATGTAATGTTTGGGAAAGTACAGAAAAAAAGCTTTGGAAATGCAAGCTTCAAAGATAACGAACAAAATGGAACTCTGTCTGTTTGGATGCAAGTCTACAATTACTCTTAATAAAGATTTTCTGAATGCTGGTGTGCCTATGTTATGGGACAAGTCATTAAACTACTCCAAAGAGTGAGTGTAAGTTTCCTTTATATTTACCAAATTACAATAATTCTGAACTTCATTTAGAAGGACCAAGAAGTAATATTTAGCAATCAAATACTTATGACAATAAACAGAAACCTAATTTAATTTCAGAATTAGCATTGGATAATGAAGAAATTTAATTTACCTGCTGTGCTTGGAGACAGAGTAAAAATTATGTCTGATTTTCCAGCAACCTTGAGGTCCTCTTCCATTTGTTCCCATGATGGTGGTTGAGGGCGAGCGGGTAAATCTGTTTTCTTTAACTTAAACATTATGATGAATTTAACCCAGAGACTTATATATAGTCTTGATATGTAGCTGGCTCACACACCTATCTAGTCAGTATGCCATATTGAGGCACTGAACATTTCTCCTTGACTGACCTGTTTAACTTTTATTATTGATGTCAATTTGTTGTACCTTGTTGTACTGGGTTAAGGGCAAAGTTAGTTGAGACTGCACATTCTGAAGTTCCTGTTCTTTCTTGTTTCGTTGTGCTGTTATACTTGAAGCTCATGCACTTCTGAATGCTAGACTTTTCCTTTATTTAATACTGTATCCAGTTCAGAATATTCAACAGGACTCTTAAGGATAGTGATGCAGGCACTAGAAACTGATGTTTACCTACAATGAGGTCTGTCAGCTGAGATGATGGATCTTCAAAGGGTTGTGTCCTGTTAAAAGTCAATTTGTTGTGTATTTACTTTCTATATAGGATATATAATTGTGATTTTTTATTTATTATTTTTATATGTTAATCCACACAATAAGAAAGTTAAAAGTGTCTATATTACTTTAGGTACACTGACTTCATTATGCATAACAACTAAAGAATGAAGAAGTGTAAATTAGGCCATTGTTCATTTCTTGTTAATAATACCTCACTAAAGCAGGAAAGGAAGTTAGGACTACGAAAAAGATAATGATGTGTGTTTTGGGTGGATGGTTTAAACTCTGTACAGTACATTAATGAAGTGGATATTGTGCCATGAAAGACTAGAGATAGGTTAAACAATACTAAGCCACTGTGTGCCCTAGGTATTTAATATGAGATGTGTATTGACATGATCATATCAGGGAATCCTTGCAGTCATCCAGCTCAATTTGAAGCTAATGGTTATCCTCTGATATTTGTTTACAAGTGATACATATATAAATTACTACAAGGTGGCAGTGTGCACCACTAACATGTTATGTCTGTTTATACTTTGTTTAGCAAATTACATAGGGCAAAGCACTGTTGTGTTAGTCTAGGCTGGTTTGTCAAGATTCTAAAAACTGGCGTTTTCTTTATTTTTTTATGTTTTTTTGAAAGGATGACATATGGTGCCAATTTACTAAAAATTGGTAAGCACAGTATGCAGTCCTATAGATAGAGATTACTTAACATACTTGACCATATGACATAATCAAACAGGCAATAGTAAGTTTTAACAATTTATTACAAACAGGAGAGATACCTGTAACATGGAAAATATCACAAACAGCCATGACCGTGAAAAGTAAAAGTGCAGAAAAACAATAATGAAGGACTTGATAACGCTCACTAAATTGTTTTGTAATGTATTTATGTCTTATCAGAAATAAACTTTACAATTGCACTTTTCATAGCCCTACTCACGTAATTACTTACTTCCAAGTTTCTGTATTGCTTGGGCTTAGGAAAGAATAACTTTCAATGTAATAACGTCTATCATCAATGGGGTTTGTTTACTAACGGTGTACGTGTGGTTCTGGGAAGCTGTCAGCTGTTTCCCCCAACATTCTTACAGACCCTGTGGTTCTGTGAACCTGTCAGTTGTGTCCACCACCCTCCCCAACATTATATATTTTTTTCCTTCCCTAACGAAAGTAAAGGTTGGAAGATAATGTAAAATGACCAGAAAGAGAGTATGAGACAAGGGTTATAAGCATTTCTGAACCTCGAGATTTTTCCGGAGAACTTTTGAGTATTCAATTATTTCAAAAATATTCGATGCTGTAGCCCAGTGTCCATGTCCGTAATCTCACATACCTATCTTTTCTCCAGCTTGAATAAAGTATATTGTTAAAGTCTATTTATTATTAGTACAAGTACTGTAATTTTTTTGTGCTGTCTCAGAAATGCTAATTATGTTTGTTCACGATTACAAGGAAGATTGTCAGAAACAGGGATACTTAATGCATTGATGTAATTGAACATATTCTCTATGATGATATTACAAATAACTAACCAAAATCAACGAGAATTAGTCTTGAAATTCCAATCCGGACAGCGCACGCCTAAAGGAACTTATGTCATTAGCTATAAGGAGAGAATGGTTGCCCCCAAGAATCCGGTGAGAATTGTGACCGGATTAAATGCTCATGCTTTGTATTCAAGACGTATCCACTTGCGGAATTAGCTGAAAAATACGTCTTAACTTGATATGGAAGTTTCACTTGTTGTAACACGAGTGCGTCTAATTTTCAGTATAATAAAATTATTTCTGCAAGCAAAGGTGGTGATATTTAAGGCTAAAAAAAAAAGTACCAGTTAGAGATAGTAGTAATATCTAAGTACTTCATTCAGCCAATCAAGTGATGGTATTCGGTAGAGGAAGCTGTTGCCAGTCTATCTTCCCTACTGAGCCAATTATTAGCAGGAGAGAGTTTATTGTGGTGCTGGCCTGGTCTACCGTGGCGTCTGGTGTTGACGCCGCTCTGGAAAGTACTGAAGCATGTCCGCGAACGACTTTTACCTTCGCTATTATGTGGGTCACAAGGGCAAATTTGGCCATGAGTTCCTTGAATTTGAATTTAGACCTGATGGTAAGTTACTTTTGTGCGTGGAAGTACATGAATTTAACGTAAGTGGGGAAAAATGACAGAACGCATATGGACTAAATCATGCAGATATAGTTGAAAATAAGTTAGTTTTTAATAGAAAAATGATTGCTACTCCATTATATGTTTAATTTACAACCATTCCAGTACAGGACACCGCTTTATGTACCTGGACGATGTTAAGAAATTTTGCAACCATTTCAGTACTGGACACCGCTTTATGTACCTAGACGATCTTAAGAAATAGGGAGATGTCATAAAAATTTTGTGTACAATGAAAGTTTGTAAGGGAAAGTAGTAAAGATATAAACATAGTTTTTTATGGGTATTTGTTTCGCCAACCCCATAGCAAACCTCCTGGATTTCAGTGCTTTTCGGTGTATTTCCTTGTCTGGGAAGACCTCTCTAAATTATTCTCTAGCGTTACTGAGAAAATCACTTAGTATCCAGATTTGGTTTCAATGTGAAAGTAATTTGATAAATTAAGAGCATTTTAGTAGTAGTACTGAACATTGAGATAAATTCCAACTTCTAGGGTCGTTTAGGTTTTCTTAGATTGTCGATTTTTTTATGTTTATAGTTACTTGTACGTTAATTAACCACATTTTCCATATTAATAACCTTCACATTGCATTATCTTACATTACAAAATAAATTATAATGGTACAATTCAAGCTCTGCAGGTGTGTGTACATCTGTAGGAAAACATCTGTAATCCAAAGATAATTTTGTGTGTGGCTACTATAGTAATATACCAACTATAGTATTTTAAAGTTAGGAGATATTTTTATGTTTAAAGTATGAATAGGACAATCAGGACATTTCTTTATGAGTGAAAGTGTCAGCAGCATGCCTTGGTCTACCAGCTGCCGCATAATGCACAGGCTTTCTCTTTGTTATAAACTCCAATAAGGAAAGTCATATTTAACCAAACCTAACCTGACTTGAAACAACAAATGTAACACCTGCTCACCTAAAATCTGATTTATCTAGTGTGACTTTTTTTCAGACTAAAGTAGGGTAATGGTGTTTAGGCTGGCATGGAAACAGTATAGTGGCCTTTATCTTCTGCTTTAGATCTGTGAAAGATTGGAAAGTGTTACCCACTGAAAATTTTATGTTTTCTTGCTTAGAAACTGTCAACCCCTGAAAATTTTGCTATTTTCCTTACTATTATTTTCATCTTCACCTGAGAAGGTTGAAGCATGAAGCATGCACATTTTAGTTGTGTTCTTTTATGGAAGAATATCTCGATGAGGCTATTCATATGGTTTTATGCAACAGAAACCCTATTTTCACTCCTAAATGACCTCAGCAGTACTTTTACATTTTATGGTATGGAGACCTTTGCATTACATGAAGGGATTGCCTCTTCCTGCCCTCATTTGAATTGAGGGAGCATTTTATATCTTAGAACATGCCTTATGCCAAAAGCAACTATAATTTGCATGGAAAAATCCTAAAGAGTTGTAGTTCCCCATGAAGCACATTCCTTTACTCTGCAGGAACTTTGGTTGTACATGTACACGTTGTCCTCTCCCACTGTCATTTGAAGGGAAAGGCATGCTTTATGGTTATGCAGAGATACTTTATATCACAGACAACTACAGTTAACTCTGGAAAAGAATCTTAGTTGCCCACATAACACGATGGATGAAGTTATGGCTGTGGCAGATGCTATATCAATTAGTGCTTAATTAGTGAGAGTCTCTGGGGTACTAATTATGTTGATAATTTTTTGGCTGATGATGAACTATTAGCACTGTTGTCAGCTAGGTGCAGATCTTACCAAGATGCAATAGGAGCTTTTAGTTCAGGCTTTAGGATAGTACCATTATTGGTTTCTGTGTATTACTAATTCTTGACCTTATTTTTTTCAGGGAAACTACGATATGCAAACAACTCAAATTACAAAAATGATGTCATGATTCGTAAAGAGGTAAGCAATGTGTTTATGTTTAAGATCTGCAATTATTATTACACAAGCTTAAGACACCTTTCACAGTTGTGTCCTGAGACTATAACCCCAGGACTCCCATCCAGGGGCTCCTAAACCTCTGAGGCTGTGCAACTGGTACGGACAGAATGGACTCCTTTGAAGTGAAAAGTTTTTTGACAAGACTGTACTCTGTTTAATCAATTGGCAGTGAGAGCCTCACCAAAGGTGGTATTTCACTTTTGATGTAATCTCAAGTAGGTTGAGTCCAGTAAGAAACTTACACACACACACACACACACACACACACACACACACACACACACACATATCCCCTCCAGCTTTCCCTTTTCCTAAAAAAGGAACAGAAAATGGGGCCAAATGAGGACTTTCCCTCTAAGGTTCACCCCCTGTTCTTGACGCTACCTCGTTAACATGGGAAATGGTGAATATGTATGAATATATATATATATATATATATATATATATATATATATATGGGAGCGGGAGGCTGGAAATCCTCCCCTGCAGTTTCTGCTTTTCCGAAAAAGGAACAGAGAAGGGGCCAAGTGAGGATTTTCCCTCTAAGGCT
>JAYMFT010385396.1:0-20179 GCA_038088735.1 Panulirus argus | reverse complement strand
TGTACGGTGCATATGTGTGCATGTATGTATATATGTGTGTATGCGGGGGAATGGGTTTTTCTTCGTCTGTTTCCTGGCGCTACCTCGCTGACGCGGGAAACAGCGATCAAGTATAATAATAAAAAGAATTATTATTATTATTATTATTATTATTATTATTATTATTATTATTATTATTATTAATTCAATTATTTATATCATCATCATTACTTTTGTTGTGATAGGAAGAGGTGTCTCGCTTGAAGAAACAATATGATGAAGTTGTGCGAGAATGTAATGAAGCAGTTCGTGAGAAGAATTGTTTGAAGCAGCAGTGCACAAAAGCTATTACAGAGTGGGATTCTGCCCTCAGGGAAAAAAATAAATTACAAGAGGAGCTGCTCAAGGTAAGCTGTAAAAACCAAATGTTGATGAGTTTCACAAAGTCCATGTACAATATGTCCCTCTTAGTAATGATATATATTAATCAACCAATTCATTTTTTGAGTTTTTATGTTAGTCATGATATATCCAAATAATTTTTAACTCTCTTTTATGGAGTTGTAAGTTTGACCCCAGTTTTCATAAACATTTTACTGTAATTCATTAGATGTACAGTTATGTAGATCTGTGATTACTGATTGTAGATGTGGGGAAGAGGATGTATGGATCAGGTGTTTATTTTGAAGAATTTGTGTGAGAATACTCAAAGAGAACGTTTTATATGTGGCATTTATGGATTTAGAAATGAGTGGTTCCATGTGAGTTTGGGTCTGCAGCAGGGCTGTGTGGTATCATCAAGGTTGTTTAACATGTTTATGGATGCTGTAGTGGGAAAAGCCAATGTAATGGTTTTAGAAAGAGGGGCAGGTATGCAGTTCATCAGGGATTGGGGAGCTTGGGAGGTGAGTCAGGTTCTGTTTGTTGATGAAACAGAGCTGATAGCAGATTCAAGTGTGAAAATGCAAAAGTTGAGAGTTAATGTGAATAAAAGAAAAGTTAATAGGTTGAACAGTTCAGAGAGAAAGGTTATTTGGGATTAGCTTGAATGGAAAGAACCAAGAGGATGTGATATAGATACCTAAGAGAGGAGATGGCAGTGAATGGAACCATGGGAGCTGAAATGAGCCCAAAGTAAGTGAGTAAGCAAAAGTCTTGAGTGTATAGAGGAATGTGTCAAAAGAGAAATCACTATCTGTAAGGATAAAGATAGGTATATTTGATTGTGTAGTAGACCCAGTGGTGTTGTATAGATTTGAGGTGTGGGCTCTAGATAAGTATGTATAATTGCAGATGAATTTGTTGGAAATGAAATGTGTAAGGACAGTATGTGGTGTGAGGAGGGTGGATGTGATGGGACCGAAGGGTGATGAATTGAAACTGTAAGTTCTTGACACTCCCATTTATTACATTAGGCAGATAGACTAACATAAGAGCATCGGATTGCATTCGGTGCTCGTCACTTCTCAGCGGATACTGATGGCCCACGCAACACACATGCATGGCGGGAAAGCAGCAACGTTGCCACTGTACAATGTAACTTTAAAATCTAGCCAGCAGTCTTACAATGTGCAGTTACGATACTTGATATCTACACGCCTCCCTCCCCCTTTACGCTCTTAGCACGGTCTCAAGCGGAACATTGACTCCTTCAAGTGAGTCGGGATGAACAACGAGGAGCATTGGGAGGGTTGAGTGATGGCTCTCTTTCCTGGCCAGAGCAAGGGGACACAGGGACTTGGGGGAAGGGGTCATCACTCGTATTAAACACTGGATGTAGATGTCTTCGATTTCTAAACTGAATGTGACCATTAGGAAGGCGCACCTCGCACTGTCTTGACCTGCCTTGGCCCATCATGATGCCGACCTTGTCCCATGGTAGCGTAGTGGCGTCCTGTATTCTGACTCGCTGGCCGATAATGAGCTTGGTTAGAGGGCAGGCATGCGAGTTGTATCAGCTCATGACCTAGTTGGTGTGGGTGGTAGTACAATGGTCATAGTCCTCAGTCTTAGTTTGCCACTCGTCTGCGAATGACAGGAGGTGGGCTGGAACACAGGTGTGGAGAGGGCGGCCATAGAGAATCTGCGTAAGGGAGTGTCCAGCAGGAGTTGGGGTGTTCCGAAGCTCCAGCAGTCCTCTATTAAAGTCTTTGCAGTTGATGTTCCCTGACTTGACGGTCTTGAGGATAAGATGTTTGACTGCTTTTACTGCCGCTTCCAGGTGTCCATTAGACTGAGGGTAATGTGGAGAAGTAATGAGGTGGTGAATGCCCCAGCGGTTGGTGAAGCGTTTGAAGTCTTGGCTGGAAGTAGACGCAGAACATTCTTGTGACTCTGGCTGCGGTTGTGTTACATCCACGGGGAACAACTACAGGCTAGCCTGAAAGTCGATCAGCAATAACAAGGAATGATTTCCCAGCGGCGTGAAAGAAGTCAGCTGACACACTTTTGAAGGGCCGGGACGGGTTGTTGTCGCACATGTGGGATTCCGGTTCCTGTTGCTAGCTGGGGAGAAACTGTTTGCAGGAGTCACAGGCATCTACTGTACTCTTTATATCGTCATCGATGCCTGGCCAAAATACTATCTGTCTGGCATGACGTTGAGTAGCTTCGATCCCTTGGTGGCTGTCATGGAGGCAAGCCAAGATATGTCTATGGAGGGCTGCAGAGATGACGATCCGAGGCCTGTATAACACTAATTCTCCATCCGCGTAAAGGCTGTCCCACAGTTTCCAATACGGAAGGGCGGAGGCATGGAGGTCGTAGCGGTTGGTGGGAAACCTGTTGGAGACATTGTGGACGAGGTGACTGTAGTGTTGATCCTGAGATGCAGCAGTGTGGAGCTCCTGTAAGATCCTATCTTCTTCGAGGATAGGTCCTGTTGCCTGGTCGTCGGTGGAAGTGGCAGTGCTGGCAACGATGCACCTGACGTGGGCAGTCAAGGCGGTGCGGTCTTCCTTATCTTTAGGTGTAGGGCGGCTGGTCGGGGAGCGAGACAGGTCATCTGGTATACAGAGTTGTTTCCCTGTGCGCCAGACTGCGGTGAAGATGTAGGGGTCCACCTTCACCTTGAGGCATTATAGGCGTGGATTCTCAATGGCATCCAGGGTGTAGTGGTTGAGAATTGGTATCAGGGGGTGATGGTCAGTCATCAAGGTGAAATGTTGAAGTCCAGACAGGTATAGGTGGCACTTAGCCATGGCCCAAGCGACTGCAAGTAGCTCCAACTCTATGGTGGCGTAGCGAGTTTCTGTGTCTGTGAGAAAACGAGAGCCACACTGGATGAGAAGCATCTGACAGTGGCCATTGTCTTGAAGTAGGGCGTAGCCGAATCCGTACATGCGTGAGGCGTCTTTTTGCAGGCTGGGTTGAAGAGTGCCAGGACAGGTGGTGTGAAGTCAGAGCTGCCTTGACCTTCTTGAATGCTTGCTCATGAAGGAGCATTTGGGGCTCATGAGTGGGCATATGGGTTGTGCTGCTGCTGAGATGTCTGGAGTGAAGTCAGCAAGTTGACTGGCGAGACCCATAAATGACCTGAGGTCTGTGACGTTGGATGGTGTAGGGAAGTCACATATAGCGGATACCTTGTCGGGGGTCTGCTGCGATGCCGTTGGGTGATAGGATGTAACCGCAGAAGCTAACCTGAGGGGCAACTACAGTGAACTTTTCTTTGTTAAGGGTGATCCCATATTGATGGCACCTAGTCAGCATTTGGTGTATGTGTTGTAGGTGGGAAGGGAAATCCTCGTTGAACAGAAGGATGTAATCTACGACCCTCACACAGTTGGAGATGCCTTGTAGGGCCATATCTCCACGGAAAGAGTAGGCATCACCTGTTGCCAAAAATCCGATCGGGCCATGACAGTGCTGGAACCTTCCGTACGGAGTTATGAACGTGGTCAGATGGCAGTCCTTGTCCGTTAACTCCATCTACCAGTAGCCGTGTAGGGCGTCCTCTGTGGTGAAGTACTTCGCTGTGGACAGCTTTGTGGGGCATGGGCGATGGGTGTTTAGGGCGGGCGACCTGAGAGTTCTGGCGGGTGTGATCCAGTGGTGCGGACACCTTTGGCCTTGGGTACCAGGACCATGGGGTGGCACCATTCGGAGGGTTCGTTGCCTGCAGGCATGGTGATTCCTTGCTGTACTAGGGAGTCGAGTTCTTTCACTTGATCCCTAAGGGCGAACGGAATAGGCCTAGGTGTATGTACAGTGAAAGGTGTAGCACCAGATTTTAGGTGGATCCGCACTGGAGGACCTGCCATTTTCTTTAGTGGGTGAGTCTGCAGATCTGCACTGGAGACGAGGATGTTGCTGAAGTGGTGGAGAAAATAGTCCTTTGGCCGCTGCGGAGGCAGGAATCTGGGCACATCTGTTGACATGTGTAACCTTGAGGATGGTCTTTGGGAAGTTTGGTGGTACTATGGCGAGGGCTCGGCAATGTCCATGGGAGAGGAGGGTGTTCTGGATACCCACGTGAACATGTATGGTAGCTAGGCAAGACCTGTTGCCGAGGCGAAGTGTCGCCTGGAAACACCCCACAGCTGGCGTCATGGAGGATCCATCTGCTGTTAAGACGTCCATCATGGGTGGAAGTGAAAGTCTTGACTGGGGTATGTGGAGTGCATCCAAGTGTGTGGTGCCAATCACTGTGATGTCTACACCTGTGTCGGGGATTAACTGGAGACGTGATGAGATGTTACCGAAGGACAGGGAGACAGTGACAGGTGTGGGGAACTCGTTATCTGAGGTGGCACCCAAGAGACAGCAGCCGGTGTGTGACTTGGTAGATGACGAAGGGCGGAGTCCACTTGAGCATGAAGATGAGGCTGGAGACCTGGTCCGATTCGTCGTGGTAGACCTGCACATCTTAGTGAAGTGTCCCTGTTTCTGGCAGGCAGTGCACTGGGCGTCCTTAGCAGGACATTTCTGGGTGCGGGGCCAATGATCTGTGTGTCTGCAGTTAATGCAGGTGGCACCCATGGCTGGGCACTGTCCGGAGTCATGCCTGCGAGAGCAGTATTGACAGTGGGGACTGTTAGTTGATCGCTGGTCTGTAGATTGGTGAGAACGCTGGTCTGGAGAGCGATGAGATTGCTGGTCTGGAGAACGATGAGAAGTCTTCTTCTGCAGGTGTTGGTTCCTCTTGTATGAAGATACTGTGCTGATCTGGCTAGGAGCAGATGCAATGACTGATGCAGTCACTCGTGTGGACTCATATGAGCGGCAGCAGGTCACAAAGTCTGCGAGTGTGGATGAGGGTTGGAGGGGGATAAGGTGTTGTATTAAGCCTTCGTCTCTCACGCCCATCAAAACTACCATCTACAAATTGCCATTCAGCGCAGGAAGTGGAGTTGCCAGTGCATAAATCAACTTCGTCGATGAGATCCTTGAGACATGCATAGTAGTCTACAAACGATTCTCCCACAGCTTGATTACAGAACAAGTCCCTGCGGTGTAAGGCTTCATTTCTGAGGCAGTGAAAGTGCCTCTGTAAGGGCATCCAACACCTCTGTGAGGAAGAGTGATTTGTCGTGAGGGATGCCCAGTGTATGCGTAAGCAGGCACTGAACGTCCAGGGAGATACAAGTCCTCAGGTGGATCAGCTGGGCGGTTTGATCCACGTTGTCAAGTCCAACTAAGGCTGCATAGTCTTCAAAATGGAGCTTCACTGGCGAAACACTTGATACGTTGCATCTTGTTGTAGAAGAGGAGGTGGGTGGACCGTAGGCTTGCTAGAAACCGTGGGTGTATGTACATGTGGGGCTCCTGATGGCGTGGTGTGCACTGCAAAGCCAGGGGGCGGAGGAGCAGGTGTGACAGGAAGTGTGGGTGTGGTGTCAGGCTGCTGGGGTTGCTGAGACTGTGATGGTGCAGCCAGTTGTCCTGATAGGAATGTAAAAAAAAAATCCATAAATCACTCCATTTGATGCCTGAAGGCCTGCTCTTCTCATCTCTGTCAAGCTTGCTCTTGTAAGCTGGAAGTTTGAAGAAATTGTATAAGATGCAATATGTCATTATTGTGGTCACCTGTCCTGTTGGGGGTCAAGGGAGGAGGAAGGGTGGGGCCGGTATCGTCGTCAGCTGTGAGGAGATGTGTGTATCCGTCATCTCCCTGCAGATCATCAGTCTGATCCGCTCCATTTTGATCCATGAACTCAAATGACTGTTCCTCTTACTGAGCCATGTTAAGTTGGGTATCCTTGGAGAGCTTAGGATCTGCAGAGTGCCAGGGAAATGTCCAGCTCGCTGTAAGTAAATGCACCAGAAGTGGAAATAAAATGATCAAGCTGTGAGCGAGCAAGTGGAGGTGGCTGCATGCGTACATGTGTTGCGGTGGTGGGCGGGGCTTAGTCAGCTAGAGCAATATGGCAGCTGGCTTGAGGGGACGAACCACAAGCCTCTGAGCCGTGTCAAATTTTAAGCAGGGAGTTTGCAGCTCACAATACCACACTGCACTGTAACACTAACGCACTGACACTCTAACACTGCACTGCACAAACACTGTAGCACTCCTGGAGACACTGTAAAGGGTATTTTGGGTCACTGAAAGAAATCCAACATGTGAGCTAAGAGGTAAACACTGTGTAATGGCGGGCTCCTGCTTGAATTTTGTGACAATGGGCCCAGCTGATTCAAGTCTCTGTCAAGGGAGCAACTACTCATAAGTGCACTATGGATGTGCTGGAAATGAAGGTGATGAATTGAAACTGTAAGTTCTTAACACTCCCATTTATTACAGTAGACAGATAGACTAATGTGAGAGCATCAGATTGGAGCCGGAGCTCGTCACTCCTCAGCAGGTACTGCTAGCCCACGCGACACGGATGCATGGCAGGAAAGCAGCAATGTTGCCACGGCACAACGTAACTCTGAAATCCAGCCAGCAGTCTTACAATGTGCAGCACCGATACTTGATATCTACACAAGTTTGAGTTAAGTGTTGTCAAGTGTTATGTGTGGCATGAGTCTGTATGTTTGTGGACAGAATGCCAACAGTCCACAAGTGAGTAAGGCAGAAAGAAAAGAGCAGCTACCTAAGTCAAAAGAGTGCAAATTGACAACTGAAGTGTTGGCTCACTATACAGCCATCACAAACCCTTCCAATACCTAAGCAGGAAGTATCAGTAATAACCTCCCTGGTTGGAGGCTACCTATCACCTACTACCATTCATATCAGCCATAAACAAAAGAAAACTACATTTCTTCATTCAGTGCACAAAAAATTTTTGAAAAATATCCTTACCAACTTTATTTTGCAAACCCATTCTCAACATTAGCAGCTTTGGTTAGAAATATCAGTAAATGAAGATAATGGAGGATGTGAAGTGACAAAAGATTTCTCATAAAGTTACCTACCTTGATGGGGAACATCATGCCACAATGTGGGCAGTAATGCTTGATGACTGACTCTGGATGTTTGCGAAACTTGTGAGAGATGGCCAAAGATACTGTACGGAAAACTTCCCCTGTCAAAACAGAATAACAATACACAAGAATAAGCAAAAAAAAATTTAATGCAGCCATTTACAGTAATTCCGGAAGAATATCCACCTCTCACCTTCCTGAATATTCAGCTTAAAAAAAAAAAAAAAAAAAAAAAAAAATCCTTAACTCAATCCTTTCATCTTCTTGGTCTCCATTTCCCCCATGCTCTCTCCACTTCTGACACGTAGATCCTTTTTGTCAGTTTTTCTTTATTCATCCTCTACATGTGCCCACTCTCAGTCTGACTGCACTTGCCACAATATCTCTTTCGAACAAAGTCATTCATTGCACGATTAGTCCAACCCATACAATATATTGTCCTCAAGTATCTAATATCCTCCAGCATCCACCCTCAACCTCTTTCTTGCATTCAAGGCAAAATCACAAATCATACAAGTGTTCCTTAGTAATAATACTAAGTAACACCTCTGAGTCTGAGGCTATCAATATTAATTCCTGCTCAATCTTCTCAATTGTCAGCAGTATCTTCCTCTTCACACCCATGGCGTCTTTGAAAAAATGGGAGAAAACTTTTAATTGAAAGCATCAGAGTTAAACGAATGCCTGTCAGGGTTACAGGGATACCTATAGGGTTGATGAAAGACCCATCAGGGTTAAAGGGATGCAACTTTTTAACTTAATCAGATTGTAAATTATTTGAGTTTCTTTTTATAATGCAAAATTATGAATTATTCTGCACTCAACACAAGACAAAAACAACAGATATAATATTTCTCGACTTCCAGAAAGCATTTGAAAAAGCCCCCCACATTAAATTGAGGAACAAAATCTGGGCCTTGAGGATTACTGGTTGCATAGGAAATTTGACAGAAGCCAGGTTACATGATAGGAAGCAGAGTCGTAATAAACGGGGAATCATCAACGTGGTCACCTGTTAATAGAACAGTCCCCCAAGAATCCATACCTGGGCCTATGCTTTTCATCATTTGTACTAATGATATTGTCATAGGGCTAAATATCCTAGTTTCCAAATTTGCAGATAACACAAAGATCTGCAATGCCATATTAACTAAAGAAGATAAGTTGAGATAACAAGAGGATCTAGCTAAAATCGCTGAATGGTCTAGTAAATGGCAATAAATGTCAGCTGTTACAAGTAGGACACCTAAACAAAAAATTTGATTATGATCTGATGGGCCACAAGATAAAGGACACCCTTAGTGTGATAGATCTGGGCCTCACTATCTCCAATAACTTTAAAGTCTCCCAGCATTGCAATGAAGCTACCATGAAAGCAAAAGAGATGTTAGGATTCATAAGCAGAAAGTTTACGTACAAAACCAAGGATGTGATATTGCCACTGTACTTAAATCTAGTTAGACCACACTTCATATATGCAGTACAGCTTTGGGACCTCACTTAAGTAAGGACATTCTTAAATTGGAAGCAGTGCAGCAAAGAACATCTACATTGATTCCCTTCTTGCATAACAAATCATATGAGGAGAGAGTGCAAGAATCAAACTTGTTCTCCCTAAATAAGAGGCACCTCCAGGGCAAATCAACAGAATGTTTCAAAATGCTTAAAGGATTCAACGTCATAATTGAGAATTTTTTTAGCGCCAGATTACTGACAAGAGGAAATAGATTAAATCTTTGAGGTCACCCAGTTAATCTGAACTGTACAAAATATTCTTTACCAACAGCATTATTGATGCAGGGAATAAGCTCCCAGAAAATACTTTTCAGAACAACATCTTTAATACAATCAAAATTAGGCTTGATCATCCCTTGTCACTGTCTGGTATTGAGTAATTCATTTAATCAGTCATCACAACGCAGCAGTATATCATGCTACCTTCTCAACCACTGGCCATGCTGCAGTAACATACCAGCATCGATTAACCCATGTCACCTGCCTTGAGAGAGTAAATAAGAATCATTGTATCATTCTTCAACATCAGGAATAATATAGGCATGGTTAGTTGAGAAGCTGGAGCTCAAGTTTACCCTTAGTATTGTCTTTATAAAAAAAAGTGAAGGGATGCAAGTCACTGGTGGTGGGATGCATTTCATGTTTCCCATGAACAATAAATTGTGCAAGATCTAACATTCAGTATACCTGAGGTTTTTCATGTCATGAGGTAAGGGAATTAAATGACGAGTATGATGAAAAATGTGTGAATGTACACAGTGATGTTCCCTTAGTGAACCAACTTCCTGACAGTGAAATAACACAAATGGTGCTCAATCCAAACAAAGAAGAAGTGAATGAAAGTGATCACAAAAATTATTAATTTGAAAAGACATGATAAGAGTTCAATTAACAGGTGTATCAGCCCTTACTGAGAAATTAATAAAAGGTCTGGAACGAAAGAAATTTTATGAATGACCAACATATCATAAATGTAATTAAGAGTACAGAAGAAAAGTCCTTCAACATGAAATGCAAAAACACCTGAAACAAACGAAACTGCCACACATATTCAAGAAGTTGCAAATCTCTATGAAAATCTTCCATAGCTTAAGCCTTTATTTTTCACAGGAACTGATTCATCCACTTCTGCTCCAAGAATCCTAACAGATGCTTCTTCATCCTCAAATAAAAAGAAATTAAAGGAGATTTATCCTACAACCCCTGCTTTGGAAGGGAGAAAGAGCAACAAAGATCAGTATACAAATAACAGCCATATGTCCTTTTTTCATATTTCATATCTAATTCATCATCTCAAGCTGTTAGGCAAAATGGCCCAAAAGTCAGAATATTCCAAAATCTAGCATGGTCCTAAGCCTGTTGGATTTAGAGTCATCTTTCTGCTTGATAACCTTGAATATACACAATAAAAATTACACTAAAAATGAGTGTTACTTACCACATACATCACATACAGCATTGTCTCCCTTCTTGCCACTGGTGGTACTGCTATTACTTCTGTCAGCTGATTCTGAAGATTTTTTATCATCCTTAGTGTCAAGATTTTCTTGTGCATTTTGTTGAACTTTTGGCTGACCTTTGATGTCAATCTCACCATTAGCATGACGCCTGGAAAAGAATATGGTAATTATTAGTCTGAAATAATCACAAAATTCATTTGGGCCTAACTAACACCAGGTTAGGGGGTAATGATACTTGAACAACTTGTCCAGCACTGTACTGGACTACAAATTATATATTAAGAACATTGTCCGGCACTGTTCTGGACTACAAATTATATATTAAGAACATAAGTGTAGATTTTGAAGAAGGAAAGACATTTCTTTATTGTATGCAGAACCATCATAAAACAGGTGAGGCTGGAAGATGTTCATTCACAGGACTGAACACCTACACCGCACGGCAAACCTGCATAAGCCTATGACATCATGGCACCAGGGAAAAAAGATGAACAATAATCATCTTCCCATTAACAAACCAACTGCTAGCATTTGTACCTGGGTCCTTTTACAATCCAGAAAAAAAAAGGGAGGAAAGTACAATACACAGATGGTTACAGGGCTCTGCCAATGGTAATGTTCTTTAATCCACTTAAACCTACATTTTTCACCTACAAACAAAGCCCTATCAACATCTGAAAGCACACCCACATGGAGGAGTAACTTAAAAGTAAAACCACAGAAAATCAAAGAAAGGATCTACTGTTAGCAACAAATAGTAAATGTTCTGGACCATCCATAATCTGAGGGCAGCATACTCAAAGCTATAAATTGAACAAAAGAATTTTTTTATATTTGAAACACCCCTTTAGCTAATGTCGCCTTTTACAACACGCAGGGAATACATGGAAAGGTCTGTGGGGCCTGGATGTGGAAGGGGAGCTGTGGTTTCAGTGCATTACACATGACAGCTGGAGACTGAGTATGAGCGAATGTGGCCATTTCATCTGTCTCCTGGCGCTACCTCGCCGGCGCGGGGGGTTGCAATGCTATTTTCCCGTGGGGCGGGGTGGCGTCAGGGGTGGATGGGGGAGAGCAAGTCTAAATATGTACATGTGTGTACGTGTATGTATGTATATATGTATATGTTGATATGTATATATATATATGTACGGTGCATATGCGTGCATGAGTGTATATATATGTGTATGCGGGGGGATGGGTTTTGCTTCGTCTGTTTCCTGGCGCTACCTCGCTGACACGGGAAACGGCAATCAAGTCTAATAAATAAATAAATAACTGATTTAGCACTATGGTAATGGATATCTGGAAAAGACTAATCAATGAGACAGTACGTGATGGCAGTTTACAAAGGTTTAAAAGGCCCCAAAAGTGTACACTTAGGTAATTAAATTCAAAAGATAGGGCCCCATGAGTGTAAAAATCCCTGTTGTACAGCTCAAAAAGTAAATGTAAATAGGGAATCACAACAGTATGTAAAATTATTTGCCCTAATGAATATGTACTCCTTCCATTAATCTTTCACTTCAATAAATCAATCAGGCTTATTCACATCACTAACTTCACACCTATTTCCTAGATCTGTGATTCTGTTAAATCAGCATGATGCAGAGTAACATATATCTACCAAAGACCATACACAAACTCATGCATCAAACTTACCGTTGGACAACCAAATATGTCACAGCAGCCACAGATAACTCCACAATTATATGGTCTTATATCCAGCCGCCTGTTTGTTTCTTTCAGGTAAGCCTCACAGTACAGCTTTGCATTACGGGCAACTTCCCTAAAAAAAGTAAAATAAATAATTCCAGTAGATAAAGCTTACTTCTGTTAATCAATTTTACATTAAGTTTAGTTAAGGTTTCCTGAGCAAGATGTGAGCATATCAGGGATCTTAACATAACAAAGACCAATCCAGAAAATTCATCAGCAAACAATACACCAGTTTTTGCTATACAGAACAAATGTCCTCTTGAAAAGTTGTTCTTATGATGAAATTTCACATCACAAATTTTGTTCCATACACTCCCATTTTATACTTGGAGATGTATTCCTACTGACTAAAGGTTGGCCCTAAGATAAAGCAGTAACACAAGACAGAAAACCTTTATAAACATATCTAATATACAAGTGATATTACAGCATTATGATAAAATCATCTTTTTTCTTTTATACACAATTGTTTCTCCTGTCTTGGTGAGACAGCATCAAGAACAGACAAATAATAAAGACCTTATCTGCACACATTCATTTTCTACCTGTCACGTATAATGGATTAAAACAACTTAACCATTTCATGTGCCCTGTCCCAGCCAAACTGACAGTACATCACATCCAATACACCACAATGATCTAATTCCATTCTATCCTATACCTTTCTGAGTGTTAAGGTCCTTATACCCCAAAGTCTCTTTCATTCTATACTTCCATCACCTTGTTGGTCTCCCACTATCACTTCCTCCCTACACTTCTGACACACTAATCCTGTCAATCACTTTTTCTTCACTCATTGTTTAATCAATAACAATGATAATATGGCACATAAAAATAATAATAAATAATTTCAAATTTTCATAAAAAAAAAAAAACTACCCACATATCTTCTGCATGTCATGGGTAATTACGAGGGATGGAACAAAAGATAGGAAGTCCTCCATTCCTATGTTATTACCTTCCAAAAGAAGGAATGGAATAGGTCAGGTAACAGCGTTTTCCTCCTAAGCTCAGTTATTCTGTTCTTGATGCTAACTCATCAAGGCGAGAGATGGCAAACAGGGATGAAAGGAAAAATTTCCAAAACTTATCATTAACTAAGGCTATACTGTAAGTGGTGGTTTTGCAGAGACGTTGGGGGGAGTTACTAGGAAGGAGAGGGAGGGGCAGTAGGACTGTCTGCCTAACCCTCTGAACCATCTTTTTCAGCTGCAGGCACTGTTACCAAATGAGAAGCTCCCTTCATTTTATATTTTTTTGCTATGGGAAGGGCCTCTCCCAAAAAATATATACAAAGACAGCTACTCTGAATGCCGCTTTTCCTCTCTATATAACTCTTTGCTGTTGTGGATCATACTTTGCTGTTGTGGATCATATCATTTCTGTCAACCCTCACTGAAGTTCTGGTGCACCTTCTCCACACATCCCTGCATAGTAGTAAATTTTGTTACCACATAAAACTAAGGACTGGCAGAAGTAGGATCCTTGCATAATAGCAAAACTGCATGTAGTGATCCCTTATGTGGGATCACAATATGCAATTATGTTCACAATGATTAGGAGTGACTCAATTTTGGTTAAAAAATTCAAAAGTAAAAGTGAAAAATTCCACAAAATGAATTTCATCCCTCAGTATTATGAAATGCTTCCCTAATCTAAAAGTAACATTAAAACAGATTTCTGTATCATGAGTATTTATAAAGGAAGGGATGTGTGTTATTTGTAATTCAATTTGGCTATGAAATTTAACCTTTCTTTTGGGGCAATACATCAGAAGAGTACCCAGTGCTAAACTTTCGCAAATTTTCTAAATTATAAGGATATAATCTTTGCAGTGAAAGAGAAGAATCTGAAACAAAATAATGCAATAATGTAAAACATGTATGTAGTAAAGCTCAAAATGATTTGTGGTAAATTTGACAAATTTTCATTATTCCCTGGAGCAAAATCATAGCCTACTTACCTCTCCTTATCATAGGCAATAAGGGATCTTATATTGTAAGCGAACTGGACATCTTGAACTTCTACATCTGGATAAGCCTCTCTGAAAATATAGGTGTTGTTGAACTTATATTTAAATTTTGGGACAAACTGCATGAACACTGCAGACTACGACATTGCCATTCAAGACAGTTATAATTTGAAAAGTTAACCTGTAAATATCAAAAAATTAATATACATTAAAATATTAAACAACCTGACATTAGATATCTGGAAAATTCAGAAATACAGAAAATCTAAAGACAAATTTTCTACTTTTGGCATTGTATCTATCATATCTGTTTAATTTACAAGTCCTGTAACACTATGGAAACAGAATGAGAAAAACAGTACAAGATGAGTACATTATCATACTGATGAGAAAGTCTGTGACAAACTTACTGGATGCACAGAAAGTCCTTTTTTTTAAGTCAGAAATCTGGAAAAATAAAATACCTGAAAATGTTCAGGTACCAATCATTCTGGATTTTTCATGTTGTAATGTATGGTAAAGTAAATGGTTGCAGAAATTGGACAAAATTTAGGACAAAAAACTTCAACTTACTGGAAATGCCTCAAAATTGTATCTTTATGACATGATTTTCGCGGTACACGAGTAATCATGATAGTGCGAGACACACTGGTTGTGACTTCTCGAAGTTCAAGTTTCTTGGAGAATCTTCGTGTAAACAAGATTCCAAGAGGTAAGAAGAGAAAGGCAAGTGTCACATGTACCCACATGAGTCGAGATCTGGAAGATTGAAAAAAAAAAAAGTAACCATAAAGCATATTCACTATGCTATCTCCAACAAACCAGCATAATGACCCATTCTGAGTCTTCCCGATGCATAAGCATCTGCACTCATAACCTACTGGCAATAGCATCTCAACAATATCACTTTTTAATCATGATGGTGTTGTTCATGATACTGTAGAGATGAAACTTCCAAACAAATGCTTGAGAAAAAATGAAGTATAGACAAAAAAACAGCATTACAAACTGATAATTACCTTAAAAATTATGTACTACCAGTAGCACGTATCTCAACAAAATCGCTCCATAATGGTGATAGTGTTACAACTTTTACGAGCAGTGCACAAAATGTTATCAAACAATCATTTAGAAACAAATGTATGTAAAAGAAAACAGTACAAGACCAAAAATTGCATCACGAAAATTGATTATTATTGTCAGAATTTACATGCTTGTGGAGGTGTTAGTGAGTTAAGGTTTGGTAATGTATCACATGACAATCACTTGGCTCATGCATAACACTAAAGGCTTACTTTTTATCTAGGTTTTGTTCTTTTCTCATATGTTGTAGATTTTTTAAAAATTTTTTCTTTATACAATATATATTCTTTTGTCAAAAATCTAAAAATAGCTCAACCCAGCAGATCCTAATGGCAAGTTGTATTGAAAGAGTGAATGGGTTAACAGCGTTTTCATTGTGAGGGACAATAGTGGCCCAACACCAACAAGATGGAATGGGGAGGAAGTCCTGGAAGGCATTAACACCGATACCAGTACAAAAGACACTGGTGAGCCGTTACAACACCTGGATACACATAAGGTTCATGGTGTGGATGAAGTTTTTCCATATGTGCTGAAGCAATGTACAGAGACACTTAATAGGCTGCTTGGAATATAAATCAAGAAGAGTATGTTGCAAGAAGGCATATAAGCGCTTAAAATGTAGATCAAGAAGAGTATGTTGCAAGAAGGCATATAAGCTGCTTACACTGTAGACCAAGAAGAGTACGTTGCAAGATGGCAAGAGAGTGGAAGTATATAAGAGATGGTAAACAATCAGCAGTGCCACAAAACATCAGGTGGTGTGCGCACTAATTGGTGCGTGTGCCATATGAAATATTTTTACACATCTTTAATTTTTCTATTTTCACAGATGATCGAGGGCTTCCTAATGAAACTGAAAATCATAGCTTGATTTGAATATTTTGTTGTCTCAAATTATGGATAATACCTAAAGAAGTGGAGAAGTAAACCAACACTCTGGAATAGTGCAAGCGAGTCAAGATTTGAAGTTAGCCTAGGAGGAGTGATATGTCACACCTCTTTTTACTCAACTCTCAAGTAAGGATACACAGCTAGAATGACCTCAGCTTTGGAAGCATTACTACATACAATGACAGATCAATCCTAGGAAAGAATATCACCAGTAGATCACACCTTACAGAAGCCATCCTGGTAATGAGCGAAAAGACTGAGATTCAAGATGTCTAAGGATATAGGAGTTAAGAAGGGATTCAAAGACTTTGGAAGCAGTAGATATCAAACCAACAGGACAAAAGTTAGAGGGGTTAGAACCGTTAACTTCTTAAGGATGGGATGTACAAATGCATGCTTTCAAGGAGAAGGAAACATTCTTGGTTTTAAACAGAAACGGAAAAGATAGGCAAATACAGGTGCAAGTTTGGAAGCACAATCTTTCAGTACACAAGGATGGATGTCATCAGGTCCATAAGCCTTGCTTGTGTCAAAGAGAAAAGTGCATTTTGGACAGTTCGAAAAGAGATTACAGAGAGGGGCATAGGGTCAGTAAGAGGAGCATCAGGTGGTGAAGGAATGCTAGAGTCATCCAAGGTAGAGTTAGAGATGAAAGAAGAACCAAAGAGAGTTACTTTGTCTATGGGAGAGTTAGCTATAGTAAAGTCAGGATTGAAATGCCTCCATTCAATCAGCAGCTATGCACCTGTTGGAGACAAAAGCATCACAACACAAGAGAGAGTAATCTACACAAGGAAAGCCATAAAAGTATTTTCAAAAGTTATTCCAGTCAGTTCTATTGAGGTGCTAATATTTACATTTAGAAAGGTCTAACAGGAGGGGAGGTGCCATTAAAAGAGATACATCTATGAGAGTATGGACAGATGAACCAAGTTGGGTGAGACAGGGTAACTACAGAGCAAAGGATTGGAGGTGAAAAACAGATCCAGAATATTAGAAGAGTGGTCATAGCAGTCAGAAGTATGGATTTGGTAGATTATAATTTGCACTAGATCACTGAGAATGGAGAATGTGAGGACCTCAATTTCCCTACTATCTGTATGGGGGAATTCAAGCATTCCCTATGGTGAACGTTGAAATCTCCAAGGTAAAGGCTTCGGCTTGTGTGTGAGAGGAAGTCACAGCCTCATGGCAAGAATTTATATAGTCATAGATAGTTACAGAATTTGTGCTTTTATATAATGGCACTATCTATGCATTCAGCCAATTCTCAGGCACCTCACCATGATCCATACATACACTGAAAATCCTTACAAACCAGACAACAACACAGTCACTCCCTTTCTTAATAAACTCAACTGCAATACCATCCAATCCAGCTGCCTTGTAACATTTTATATTATGTAAGGCTTTCATCACCTCTTCTCTCTTCAACAAAACACTCTCTGTAACTCTATCACTTCACATTCCATCCTGACCCAGACATCCTACATCTGCCACCCTATCATCAAACACATTCAACAGTCCTTCAAAATACTCACTCCATATCCTCACTTCATCACTACCTGTGACCATTTGCCCTTTCGTCCCCTTCACCAATGTTCCTATTTGTTCTCTTGTTTTTTGCACATTATCAAACTCCTTCCAATACATCGCCCACTTCAACTCTCATTTGAATACTTTTTCAACCCCTGCACCTTCCTCTTGACCTACAGCCACTTTCTCTTTTCCATTCCCCAATCATTTGCTCTCCTCTGTAAGTACCACCCAAATACTTCTCTTTTCTCTTTCACCAGCAACTTTACTTCTTCATCCAACCACTCACTACCCTTTCTAATCTGCCCACCTCCCACCATTCACATGCCACATGCACCTCTCGCACATGCCAGCACTGCTTCCCTAAATACTTCCTATTCTTCACCAATTCCCCTTGCTTCATTTACTCTTACCTTTTGCCATTCTACACTCAATCTCTCCTGGTATTTCTTCACACAAATCTCTTTTCCAAGGTCACTTCCCCTCACAACTCTCTTCTCACCAACACTGTTTTCTCTTTTCCGAAAACCTTAACAAATCTTCACTCTCGCCTCCACAAGATAGCAATCAGACATCCCACCAGCTGCCCCTCTCAGGACATCTACATCCATATGTCTCATTTTTACATGCCTATTAATCAATATGTAAACCAATACTGCCCACTGACCAACTCTCTTACTCACATAAGTATGCTTGCCTACTTCCCTCTTTTAAAACCAGATATTTCCAATCACCAGTCCATTTTAAGCACACAACTTCACAAGTTATTCACTAATTTAATTCTTAATACCGAATACCACACGTGCTGCAATTATATCCTCAACTGTCGCATCACTCACTACACACCTGGGTATCAGGAGGGTTAGTAACATCTACTTAGCGAGTCAGCACTTTAGTGGTTGTCAAGATGCACTCCTTTGGCCCAGGTTACTGTCTTTTCTTTTAGTCCATAAACATACAATCTCTCCTTGTCATGTATAAAACTTTACAACACTTATCTCATGCAACTCAATCTTCATAACTCTCGATTTTCCTGCAGTGAGCACTATGCCTTTTGGAAAAATGTTAGGAGCAGTAGACAGAAGTAGTAGGTAGGAACAATTACACTGGAGCATTACGTAGAAACATTAGGTAGGAGCATTAGATAGGAGTAGTCATAAGGAACATTAGGAAGGAGTCTCTGCAAACACTGCGCTAGACTTGCCCTAAAGGCTAAGAAGCTGTAATGGAGACTCTGTTGCCGTGGCCACCCCTTTGAGGGAGTTCCAGTTGGATCAGGCGTCAGAGATATAACTAGATAGACGGATAGATCACCCATCACTAATATCCAGTCTTTTACATCAAAACTGCAGACAAACCCACTCAGCTGCTCCCAAAAACATTTGCCTCTCATGATTTTTCTTCTCATGGCCAAGTGCACAAGCACTAATAATCACCCATCTCTTTCATTTTTACCCACATCAATCTAGAATTTACTGCCTCACACTTTCACATACTCCCACAACTCCTGTCACAGGAGTAGTTCTATGCCTTTCTTAGCTCTTGTCCTCCATTGAAATATAAAGCAGTTAAAAACAGGGAAAAAGAGGAGACAAGGAAAAGTATTTATGCATATTGGAGGAAGTAAAAAACCTGTTCTTTGAAAATCGAAGACAAATAGCTGGGTTGACTGTGGACTGACAGCCACAATCAGGATCCAAACCTATGCTAAAGTCTATGGTTAGCCTGTGAATACATCATGGTCAGTAATGCTAAATGCCTCACTACAGAGGTGCAAAACTGGTTTCATACATAGAAAATGGAACTTCATACTTACTGAGGACTGAGGTTTGCCAATGTGGTGTGACCAAACTCCTTCTCTCCACCTTCTAGTGTTCCTTGAAAGTTAATGGGAAGGACAATAACGATGCTGACAACACACACTATCATCATGTACACAATTATGTGGTGTTGAAAAGAGAGGTACTGGACAGCATCTCTTCCACTCTTGGCTAGAATTTGTTCTTCTCTTTTGAAAAAGAAAAGGGGAAAAATATTAGTGTTTAACAGTCAAATGATCTACCTTCTAAAGAGAATTTTAAGCTGCTTGTCTTAAAAAAAAAAAAAAAGAAAGACACAAATGTCTATGTTCCTACAGTCATATTCCATAACACAGGAAGATGGGTGGGCAGAGCCTCCTCTAAAAAAATCCCAATAATATATTCCATGTGTCCATACGATGTGGTATACTGGGTTGATGTGCTGTCAATGGACTGAACCAGGTCATATGAAATGTCAGGAGAAAACCATGGAATGGTCTGTGGGGCCTGGATGTGGATAGGAAGCTGTGGTTTCGGTGCATTACATATGACGAATAGAGAATGAGTGTGAGACAATGTGGCCTTGGTCGTCTATTTGCTGGCGCTATCTTGCTCATGCAAGGTGTGGCGATCGGGTGTGGGGAGGAAAAGAGAATGTATATGTTATCTTTTTTCTTTTCCTTCATGCATTTGTGCTGTTTCCTGTGGGGTGGGGTGGCGTCGGGAATGGATAAAGGTGAGCAAGTATGAATATATCATGTGTATATATGTATATGTATGTGTATACATTTGTATATGTATGTATGTATATGTATGTATGTATGTATGTATGTATGTATGTATGTATGTATATATAT
>JAYMFT010385385.1:0-20179 GCA_038088735.1 Panulirus argus | reverse complement strand
CCTCAAAGGCTCAGTCCTCTGTTCTTAACGCTACCTCGCTAACACGGGAAAAGGCGAATATGTATGAAAAAAAAAAAGAAAATATATATATATATATATATATATATATATATATCATTATTATTATTATTATACTTGATTGCTGTTTCCCACTGGAAACAGTATTGCCAACTCCTGTGTCAGCAAGGTAACTCCATGAAACACATGAAAAAAGGTCACATCCACTCACACTCATTTTCTAGCTGTCATTTGTAATGCACTGAAACTAAACCTCCCTAATCACATCAAGGCCCCACAGACCTTTCCACGGTTTACCCCAGACATTTAACATGCTCTAGTTCAGTCCACTGACAGCATGTCGACCCCAGTACACCACATCTTTCATATTCACCCTATTCCATACATGCCTTTCACCTTCCTGCATATTCAGACCCCGATCACACAAAATATTTTTCACTCCATCATTCCACTTCCAATTTGGTCTCCTGCTTCTCTTTGTTCCCTCCATCTCTGGCACACATTTCCTCTTTGTCAACCTTTCCTCACTCATTCTCTCCATATGTCCAAACCATTTCAACACACCCTCTTCTTCTCTCTCAACCAAACTCTTTTTATTGCCACACACTTCTCTTACCCTTTCTTACTTACTTGATCAAACCACCTCACATCACATACTGTCCTCAAACATTTCATTTCCAACACATCCACCCTCCTTTATGCTACCCTATCTATAGCCCATGCCTCGCAATCATAAAATATTTTTGCTTTACGAGATAACATTCTCTCTTTTCCCACATTCTTTATCGCTCCCAGAACCTTCGCCCCCTCCCCCATCCTATGACTCACTTCCACTTCCATAGTTCCATTCACTGCCAAGTCAATTCCCAGATATCTAAAACACTTCACTTATGCATGTGATTATGTAAATGTATGTGCGTATATGTATGTGAGTGGATATGTCTTCATGTTTTTTTCCCCTTATACTTGTTCTCCATTTCCCAAGTTAGTGAGATAGCACCAGCAACAGACAAAAAATGGCCTCATACACTCACATCCATTCTCTGGATGTCATGCGTAATGCCCAAAACCACAGACCCCTATCCACAAGCAGGCTTCACAGACCTTTCTGTAGTTTCCCTCAGCTGCTTCATATGTCTTGGCTCTGTCCTTTAACAGTACATTGCCCTCTGTATACCATAATGCTCCAGCTCATGCTATCCCATGCACACCTTTCACCTTCCTACTTGTTCAGGCCCTCAGCATTCAAGATGTTTTCTACTTGATCCTTCCATATCCACTGTGGTCTCACCCCTTTCTTCTTGTCTCTTCCACTTCTGACATATATATCCTCTTTGTCAATCTATCTTCACTCACTCTCTCTACATGTCTAACCCTTTTCAGCACACCCTCTTTAGCTCTCTCAACTACAATCCTCTTATTACCATACTTCTCATTTACCACTTTATTACTTACTAAATCAAACCACTCCACACCGCATATTATTCTTACACATTTCACTTCCAACACTTCCAACCTCGTCTGCACATTCACACCTATGTCAAACCTTACATCCATACATCTATATATCTCTGATGCCTGCTCCAACTGGGACTCCCTCAAAGGGGTGGCCACAGTAACAGATTCTCCATAACTAAAGAACTCCAGTGCTGCTTCTTAATCTTTAGTGCCTCAACCTTAACAGGCCAAAGGTAAAGGGCAAGTCTAGAACAGTGTTTGCAAAGGCTCCAACCTAATGTACATAATGACTACTTCTATCTAATGCTCCTACCTACTACTTCTACCTAATGTATCTACCTAATGCTCCTACCTAAATATTTCTACCTACTTCTTGTAGCTACTGTTCTTACCATTTTGCCAAAATGCAGGGCTAACATATAGTGCTCACTGCAGGAAAATCTAGAGTTATGAAGAATGAGCTGCATGAGCTAAGTGTTGTCAAGTGTTACATAATATAAGGAGAGACTGTACGTTTGGGGACAGAATGTCCGTAATCCATATATTAGTGAAGCAGAAAGAAATGACAGCTACCTAGGTCAGAGTAGTGCAACGTGACAACTACTAAAGTGCTGAATCACTATGATGATGTCACTTACCCTCCCGATACCCAGGCAGGTAGTACTGGTAATATACCTCCCTGGTTGCTGGCTGCCAACCAACAACTTCCTACTACATCCATCCAACACCACTAGAAACAACTATTCAATCAAACATACCCATTTCTGCTCTCCCACATAACAAACTCTTTTTCACACATTCCTTGATGCTCCCAAAACCTTTGCCCCCTCACCCACCTTGTGGCTCACTTCCGTTTCCATGGCTTCATTTGCTACCATGTCCACTCACAGGTGTCAAAAACACTCCACTTCCTCCCAGTTTTCTCCATTCAAACTCACACCCTAATGAACCTGTCCCTCTGCCCTGCTAAGGGAGAGGTATTAATAAAAAACCTATGGTTGAAAGAACTGAAGAGTGTGTGCTGATATGGTGTGGGCTTGTGGAAAGAATGAGTGAGGAGAGGTTGAGAAAGAGGATGTATGTGAGAGAAGTGGAGGAAACAAGGAGAAGGGGGAGACCAAACTGGAGATGGAAGGATGGAATAAAAAAGATTTTGGGTGAATGGGACCTGAACATGCAGAAGGGTGAAAGGCATGCAAATGATAGAGTGAATTGAAAGGATGTGGTATACAGGGGTTGATGTGCTGTCAATGGTCTGAACCAGGGCATGTGAAGTGGCTGAGGGAGACCATGGGAAGGTCTGAGAATTGTGTAACCATATACAATGTACTTAACAACTGGAAATTCCCTGTTTTCCCAGTCACTTATTTTCTTTCAGTCCGGATCCTAGATTCCTTTCCAAAAATCCTCAAATTAAATCAGGTTGGGTTACACGAATTTTGCTTTTATCATAAAAATGTTGGCATACATTCTTTTACAGGTTGATTGGTTCATCCCTTTTAAATGTTTTCTCTTCTTTTCCAGTTACATTACATCATGAATAAAAAGAGAAAAACCCACATTATACTTATAAAACTTTTAACTTCTTATCTGATCTTCCACCTACACAGGCATATACGTATATCTATAGTAAAAAATCTAAAGAAGTTACATCATTTTTTTACATACATATTAACCATATCCTGTTCTTGTGAGGTAGCTTGAAGAACAGACAACTGAGCCATAAAGGGAAAAATCCTCAATTGGCCACCTTCTCTGTTCCTTCTTTTGGAGAGTAAAACAGGAGAGAAGCATTTCCACCCCTCACCCCCAACCAATTAAGTCGCCTTCTACAACACACAGGGATAACATCAGCGGTACTCTTTCTCTCCTATCCCTAGGGATATATATTTGGTATATATGTAACTTAATTTCATGCTTTGGGAACACATCTGGTATTGCGTTGAATCACTCTCTTCAATTTTGCCATCAGATAGTGAAGAACCCTTTCAACAAAATGTACACTTTTTCTTGTTGAAAATATTGATTTTCTTTGTTTATTACTTTTAGAAGTTTAATGCCTGATGGTCATTTCAAGTTGGAAAACAAACAATCAAAAAAAGATCAATTTAAGACTCATTTTTCAAGGAGAACTGACAACTTTTAGGAATGTCCCTGGGATGTAACGATACAATATCTACTGGAGGGTACCAGCCTCATTTTGGGTGAAGACACAGATATTTAAATTAAGCCACTGAGGGAGTAGTTCTTCACTATTGGTTCACATGGATGATGATGACTTAGGCTTAAGGACACTCTTCCTCCACATCCACCTAAATGATACTGTCTTATCAAAATCATTCCTTGAATGCCAATCTATTCCCTGGGAAATGAGCATCTATTTTGTCATGGATATCTCAGAATGTTTGTAACAAGTGGGCAGATGTTGTGTCTGAGGTGTCCAAACCTCTGTCTTCAAAAGCAACTGTTAGACAGACATCACTCAGGGAAGTTTCGCTTCAGGTAGACATCTTAACCAGCCAAGTGAATCCCTTCCTTGTGGTGCATATGTCTCCACAGGTAGACCTTCACATGTACAAAACAGATATCCATCTGTTGGTTATCATTATCAAAATAACCTCCATCTGTTACTTCCAGTAAACTCACGTTCAAAATTTCTTCAGAAGCTGGATCTTTTTACAACTCAGTGACTAAGATAGTAAAATTTTGGAGGGTACAGCCTTGGTTCCCCCATCTTCATTAGTGGCCAAATCCAATCTCAATTATGCTCCACTTACTTTACACTTGCTGGCCATGACAGGTTTAAACACTCAAGCCTGGACAATGAATGCCTGGAATTTTTCTTTCTGTATTCAAATACCAAAATATTTTCTCACTGTATTCAAATACCAATGTATCATATCCTCTATAGCTTGCCAGTATCAATCAGTTTGGAGTGCCTCAAAAAAAGTTGCAGAAATAAACCCAGAAGTCACCATCATTGAAGACATGTGCCTTCACTTCTTTGCTTCTCTGTTCCACAGCCAAGGTAAAGATACAAATACCTCTGTCTCCTACAGTTCTGCACTTCAAAAGCCACTCTTGGCTGGGAGTGGAAATGATCTTTGTAATTCCATAAATGCCAAATTACTCTGCCCCCTTTTTTCTTTCAATGACCCTGAGCTCAAGCTATGCAATCTATCTGTTCCCTGAGTAAGGCTTTAGATCTTCTGTGGAATAATAACTTCTTGTCCAGTTCTCCTGCTTAAGACTTACTCCAAAAATTCATTTCTCACTGCTCTAGTCTCAGGACAGAGTCAAAGATACTTATGCCATGTTTTTACAAAATTATCTTCAGTTTTCATCAAGATCTGTTTTAGTCCTAATTTTCTCATAAAGAATGAAACAAAAAATTTGTCACAAAGGACATTATTTCCAACTGGATGATGAAATTTACCACGTTCACTATCCAGCATACATCTTGGAAGCCTAAGTAGATTCCACTGTCAACTGTTCTGTAGATTTATCTTTTACCTCCCCTAAATCTAAACTTCCTCTGTTTGAAAGTAACATTACTACTTAATCAAACATGCATTCCAAAGTTCTTGCCAGACTCAAATGCTTATTTAAACAAAATCAGAATGGTGGTTTCCACTCTAGCCTAACTGAGGAACATCTCTCTAAAGGATATGGCTGTGGAGATCTTTCATCATTTCTCTCCATCATTCCAAGTGTAGCCCTTGAGAGTGCCAGCCACCTCTTCCACACTCACTGCTCCCTAATTCTATTTACCTATCTATATCCCTGACGCTTGTTCCAATTGGAACTCCCTCAAAGGGGTGGCCACAGCAACAGAGTCTCCATAACTAAAGAACTCAAGTGCTGCTTCTTAGCCTTTAGTGCCTCACACTTAACAGGCCACTGGCAGAGGGCAAGTCTAGCACAGTGTTTGCAGAGGCTCCTATCTAATATTCCTAATGACCAGTTCTATCTAATGCTCCTGCCTAATGTTTCTACTTAATAATCCTGCTTAAATTTTCCTACCTACTACTTCTTCCTACTGCTCCTATAGTTACGCAGAATGAGCTGCGTGAGTTGAATGTCGTCAAGTGTTACATATGACAAGGAGAGATTGTATGTTTGTGGACAGAATGCCAGCAGTCTACATGTTACTGTATAGAAAGAAAAGAAAGCTACCTATGTCAGAGGAATGCAACTTGACAACCAATAAGGTGCTGGCTCACTGAGCAGATGTCACTAACCCAGGCAGGTAGCATGGGTAAAATACCTCCCTGGTTGTTGGCTTACTAATTCATTTCTGCAATAAGGTGAGTGTCCCTCTGGCCTTAATTCAGCTATTCTCAAACTTATGCGCAATGGCTGACTTTCACTTGGAGGTAAACAAGTTTTGAACTTAAAAAAAATGCTGTTTCTTTCTCTAGATGCCACTGTGCAAGCCTCCTTGTTTCTTCCTTCTCCTCATACACCTCTTTACTTCCAGTGGTGTAGTGTATTGTAGTTTGAGTTTTGAAAGGAATGAGTGGATTAGATGTGTCACTAAATCTGGATTTGTGTTTATGACATACTCAATGATCCTTGAGACAAGACAGTAACAAGCAGTGGTTCACACAGTGAGATCCTGTCCTTGGGCAACAATAGTGGGGTTAACCAAAGATTATCAATGAGATTTTTCCCAATTATCCCCAAATAAACTAGCATTATTTCCCTAGCACAACTTTCTGTAAGAAGTAATAGTTTTCCACAAGCTCTTCTGGGCCTAATAAGCTTTTGAATATCTCTGTAGATATCTTAAGTCATTGGAACATGTGTTATCTTCATAAAATCAATAACAAATCTATTTCAAAGCATAATGAGAAAACAGAAACATATTCAACTGTGTCTACCTAAACTCTGATCAATCAGCATAAGATTCTGAGTCAAACTATCATATTGGAATCAGCATAATAAAATACAAATTGCAGTTGTGAGACAACACATTTACATTAGTCTTTCTAATCTATTCAATCATTTTCCCATAAAAGCATTTAATGCATACAGGACATGAAAATGAATTACCTAGATGGGCATCTTCCTCAACTGAGGGTTCATTGCTAATGGCCTCTTCAACAACAATAGGTGGCTCTTCTGTGACGGCTGGATGACTCTGAAGGGTATGTGAGGATTTCTTCCTTCCTAAGTTGCCAAAGAACCGGGCAAATCGGCCTCCTACGGGTGCAGAAGTCAATGAGGAGTGTTGAGGAGGAATGCTATATTACCTGATAAAACACTAAGACTTTAATATTGTACTTACTGATAACACTTACTCAGGTATTTCAGTCTCAGAGGCAGACTTAACAATTCTGGTTACACGCATATAAGCAATATCACAAAGTGTTATCATACAAAAGAAAATCACAATTAATGCAAAAATCACACACACATAATCAAATCTTAATGTCCACTCTTAATATGCACATTTGATATGCAGCTGCTTTCCAGAGTTAGCTTGATGCTGATGATAGCTTCTGGTAGAAAAGCCTCCTGCAACTGATGAATTTGGACACTTTTTTCATTGGTCACTGTAGATGGAGTGCCCTGTTAAAGTTCTGTCACTTTTAAGCATTTACATGTAACTCACCCTATATGTACATACTTACAGATGGTACATATGCCCACCAGACAGTGTTTTGCTGATAGACTTATGGAATAATATTTTGGGAAAAGGAAGCAGTGATGTTGCTCCAATGTCTGAGGCATTAACAGAAACTTATAACTGGCATATGATATTGGTGTCTGTACATGATGTTAACATGGAAATAGTTTGCAATGTCCTTTCCTCTGTTAATTTCACATAGACTGCATGAGGCTGTGCTATAGAATTGAAGGGGGTTCAAAAACTCGAAAAAAATCTTGATCTTATATCTACCTCAGGATTTTGAAATAGATGGCCATGACATCATTCAAGATAATATACTTAAGTAAAATGATGTGACCCTCTCTGGTAGATCAGGATTGTTCAGTAAGTATAATTGATTCTGGGGAGATTTGCATGGGATGTACTGGTTTCAGAACCTTTGGGTAAAGGCAAATGACATCATCCTTACCTGATCTGACCATGAAAGACCTAGACTTCATCACTCCCATTCATTTCCTAATGATGCATGACTTAGAAATGAGTGTTAATTAGTTACCAGTAATTACAAAATCCCAGTAAGAGTTGCAAGTGGTTTTGTGTTATAACAAGTAATAAATTCAAACAGAGAACAGAGTAATTCTTGTTCATTATTGCCAAAATTTATGGCTGGTGGTCATATAACTGTTTAATAAAGAGGAATTGTGCTAAACTTCTCTGAGAACAGTGAGTCAACATGACTCCAGCTATCCTATCAACCAATGATTCAGTAAACTTTCACACAATTTACATGACTAATGTAATTCATATGATTACACAACACAAGGACTCCTTCTATGGGGTTCCTGCTTCTTCAAGGCTGCACTCCAAGCAGGAGCAGGGAAAAGATGGATTCCAATGGAGTGAGAAGTTCCTCAGTGAGAGTGAAGTTTTCTCATCCAATGATGATGATACCGCCTTGCTGAAGGTAACTTTTGACTCACAGTATCATCAATATATCTCCGGATCCTTCATGCCCAAAACATAACTACTACAGTGAAAAACATCAAACACTTAATGCTCAATTGCCCTGCACTCTTCCCACACACACAAACACACATCACTACACTCTTTGACATGTGGTCCTGCCCAGTGGATGTGGCCAGATTTCCGATGCTGCAGAAGCCCCAAAGAAGACAGAAGGGACTCCTTCAGTAGGAAGTAAGTATATGAGAAAGTATTCATATCTACTTCATGGTACAAGCAATTCACTTAAAACCTGCCACAGTGAAGACACTGCACACTAAGTGATTGATTGCCCACACTCTTCCCACATAGACACACCCACATTACTACACTTTATGACCTGTGGTCCTGCCCTGTGGATGTGGCCAAATTCATGAGTGCTGCAGAAGCCACAAAGAAGATAAAAGGAATTCCTGGAGAAGGAAGTTAGTAATATGTAAGTATAGTGTGAATATATACCTTATGATGCAAGCAATGCAATTCAAATCTTAAAGAACTCTTCTGCAACAGGCCCTAATGACATTATACACTTTCAAATAAAACACTTTGGTATAATTGCAACCCAAGCACTTACAGATATCTTCAACCAAAATTCCTAATATCTGGAAACTTGTTGGCATAACTCCAATCCTAGAACCCTTCAAACAACCCAACTCCCCTTCTTCCTCCTGCCCTGTATCACATCTATCTTCAGTATCCAAACTCTATAAAAACTGATTCAGAACTCTTTCCTGTACAACATTGCTCCAAACCCCACCATTTCACCACCACACTAAATGCAAACCTCACACAACACATCATAGATGACTTGAATCAACCACAAACCCCATCCTGCAAAATGCTAGTAGCAACAGGCATCAATAAGGCATTCAGTGCTGTCCCTTGACACATTCTTACATAAAAGATACTTGATATCACCCTTCACAAATATGACAAAAATTGGTTGGGCAATTTCATAGCTGGCCACCATCAGAGATCCACTCACAATGGCTTCTCCTTTAAAACCCTTAAACTAAACAATGAAGTTCCCAGGGGTCAGTTCTCTCTCTAATCTTCTTCAATCTCTTCTTACACAACCTTCCAATATGTACAGCAAACCACAAGATGAAGGTCCTCTGTCTATCTATCTACCTATCCATATCTCTGATGCCAGCTCCAACTGGAACTCCCTCAAAGGGGTGGCCATGGAAACAGTCTCCACAACTGAAAAACCCCAGTGCCGCTTCTTAGCCTTTAGTGCCTCACCCTTAGCAGGCCATTGACAGAGGGCAAGTCTAGCACAGTACTTGCAGAGACTCCTACCCAATGTTCCTAATAACTACTTCTATCTAATGCACCTTCCCACTGCTTCTACCTAATGTTTCTACCAAATGCTCCTACCTAAATGTTCCTACATACTACTTCTATCTACTGCTCCTACTATTTTGCCAAAGGGCAGGGCTAGTGCATAGTATTCACCAGAAAAATCTAATTATGAAGAATGAGCTGCACGAGTTACGTACTCTCAAGTGTTACATATGACAAGGAGAGATTGTGGGTTTGTGGACAGAATGTCAGTGGTCCACAGGTTAGTGAGGCAGAAAGAAAAGACAGCTATCTGAGTCAAAGGAGTGCAACTTGACAACCAATAAAGTGCTTGCTCACTAAGCAGATGTCACTAACCCCCCTGATACCCAGGCGGGTAGTGCGGGTAATACATCTACCTGGTTGTTGACTGCCTACCAACTACTACCATCAGAAGGTCCTCTCATAAGCTCATGGCCTAACAATCACATTACAACACCCAGAAACCATAGAAGCAGCAACAAACATGCTGCACAACATTATATAAATGGAACAATAGCTTAGCCAGAACAGAATGACTGCATCTCTACAGAAGTCTTCAATCCCTCTTTTAATCCCACACAGGAACAAATCCAGCTCACACCCTTCATTCATCTTGAATGGACAATCTCTCCTACTGAGCAAAACATCATCCATTCTAGACATCACATATGACACACATGACACTGACTCCCTACATCAAAAACATCAACAGAAAAGCAACACACTCACTAATGCCACAGAACACTAACTGGCATCAGTTCTGGACAAGAAAAAGAATCCCTTAGTGTCCTGTGCAAATAACTCACTTGTTTCACCCTAAACTATACTTCACCTATCTTGTCATCAAACTTCTTAAAAGCAAATGTAAGAAAACTGCACACCAACAAAACAGAGCACTAAGAACTATCACTGTCAGCTCAAAAACAACAAACACTCAATGCTATGCAATGAAAAAAAAGATCCAACCAGTACAGTCCCACTTTAATATGCCTGGCACTCAATTCTTTGCTGCAATACTAAAACTTTACCATCTAAACCATGTCATAACTAACCACGAATCCCCATAGAAATAAAAATCTTACCCTTTTGCACACTTCAGCAAACTCTATTTATAGATCCCTCACCCTCAACAAACACAACACAAACAAAACATAAACACAATGAAATGACCTGATGAGCACTAAATTTATGCCCTCACAATTAGTGTGAAACATGACCCCATCAGACATACACCCACCTGAAACCACTCATATATAAATAACCCCACCCATTACAAACACTGATTCAGCATATTACAAGCCCTTCGTGCCCACAATGAAATTACCATAACGAAGTCAATGAACACTTACTACTCAATTGCCCACATGAACACACACACAACATCCACTCTCTAGCTGTCATGTGTAATGCACCAAAACTACAACCCCAAATCTACAACCAGGCCCCAAACACCTTTCCATTATTTCCCCTGGCTGCTTTACATGCCCTGGTTCAGTCCAATGATGGTATTTTGCCCCCTCTATACCACATCTATCTAATTCACTCTATCCCATGCATGTCTTATACTCCCCTTCATGTTCAGGCCCCTTCCCTCCTACATTTCATCTCCAATTTGGCCTCCCCCTTCTCCTTGTCTCCTTCACTTCTGACACATAAACCCTCTTTATCAACCTCTCCTAAATCATTCTCTCCATGTGTGCAAACCATTTTAGCACATCCTTTTCAGCTCTTCACATATCTGTTACCCTACCATTTATGATTTGATCAACCCTCCTCACACCACATACTGTCCTCAGATCTTTCATTTCCAGCACATTCACCCTCTTCCATGCATTCTCAGCTACAGCCCACACTTCACATCCATACAATACCTTCAGGACTATTATACCTTTAAATACAACCATCTTTGCACTCCAAGATAGTAAACAGTCTTTCCACACACTCTTCAATGCTCCCAAGACCTTTCCCCCCACCCTCACCTACCTTACGGCTCACTTCAGCTTCTATGGTTCCATTCACTGATATGTCCACTCCCAAGTATCTAAAACTCGTCACTTTCTCCAAGTTTTCTCCATTCAAACTCAAACCCCATTTAACCTGTCTCTCCTCATATGCTAAACCTAATGAACTTGCTTTTATTTGCATTTGCACTCAACTTTCCACTTTTGCTGCACAATCTCCCAAAACCAGGTCTCTGTAGTGTAGGTGTAAGCGTTACTGACTAAGTCAGCAAGGACCTGCACAGGATTGAATTCTCATGGGTTCAAATCCTCAGCGTGGGGATCAGCCTACAATCAACCCAGGTGTTCATCCTCCTCTCAGCGTCAGTTGATAAATGGGAATCTGGCTTAGGCTGGGGTGAAAGTGTGTGTATGTGTACCTACGCAGGAGTCTCTCCCTATAACACACAAACAGTACTCAGAAATCAGTTCCTTAAGCTTCTCACTTGATCTTTCACCAGTAGTAAATAATAACTGACTCACCATACAGGCACACATTAAAAGTGATAATACAAACACACATACCAACAGTAAAAAATGGCAAATTCAGTCCAGAAATTAACTCCAAGGAAAATAAGTTTAATATACAGAAATGCCCAGAGAATCATTACGAAACGCGATGAACTTATATTCTATGTAGTAACTGAAAAACTGAGCATTATTGCAATCTCAGAAACGTGGGTAAACTCTGAGAATAAACACTTTATCGCCGAGTTAGCAATAGCTGGAGACAAACTATTTAGGAAAGATTACTTATACAAGGTAGGTGGTGGAGTTTTGATCTACATTGATAACAATCTAAAAGCTATTAAGATAAGCAAAGTAGACACACACACTTATGACTCTCTTTATATTGACATTAACAACAAGTTCAAAAGTAAACTATGTCTTGGCATTATTTACAGATGACAATAAGATTTATACAATGAAATCAAAACTATAGTAAACAGTAAAGAGGTTATAATAGTAGGAGACTTCAACAGTCCAAACATAAACTGGAACACGTTAACAGGTCACTGTGAGGGAACGAGACTAACGGAACTGACTGAAAACGCTTTTCTAAAACAGTTAATTAAAAAACCAACAAGGGGTATAAACATTCTTGATCTTGTCCTCACCAGTGACACAAACTTAATCAACTCTTGCAAAGTAGGCAAGAGTTTGTCAAACAGTGATCACAGTTTGATTAGATTATAGATAAATTTAGATTTTGAAATAAATGATATCAAACTCTTGATCCAAGATTACAATCGAGCAAATCTTGAAAACATTAGACACGAAATTCACAGTACCAATTGGACAAAACTTTTTGAGGTTCATACAGTGGAGAATATGTGGAATATTTCTAAAAACACACAACTCAAGACTGAAAATAACATATTCCACAAATTAAAAAGAGAACTTGCAATATTTCAAAACCATCAAGGTGAATAGGAGAATAGAAGGACTAATTTGCCAAAAGAAAACACATAAGAAATTCAAATCAATGGGAACTAATGAAAATCACAGGAATTAATCAAAATCCAAAGAGAGTGTAAGAAGGTCATAAGACTGAGTAAACATGAGGAAGAAAAAGAATGTCCTTAAAAGTTAAAAATAATCCTAAGGAATTCTTCAAATATATGATACAAAGGAAGACAGTGAAAGAAGGAATTGGACCATCATGAAACAGACATGCCACACTAATTACTGACGACAAGGAAATGGCTGCCATACTATATTATTCTTTTAACTCCGTAGTCACAATTGAAGAAATACTTTGAATACCACAACAAATGAAAATGTTTCAAGGATCTGATGAAGAAGAGTTGAAGGTTAGAGAAATAAAGAGCTCTGAAGTACTTAAATACCAGGACCAATTAAATCCTACCAAATCCAATGGCCCAGATAACTTAGCTCTAAGATTTTTAAAGGAGGTAAGGAGACAGCTGATATACTCCATATCAAAAATATTCAACAAATCTCAGGTGCCAACTGACTGGAAATGAGCAAATGTTACTCCTATATGTAACAAAGGGACAAAAAGTGTGCCTAGAACTACCATCCAATTAGCCTTACATCAGTGTTAGGTAAAATGACGGAAAAAGTAATACAAGATAAAACTGTAAAACTGTCATGTTTCTAGGTCTTGTATCGGACAACCAACATGGTTTACACAACTGAAGATCCTGCCTGACAAATTTGCTGGAATTTTTTAATGTCATTTATCAGAATTGGGATGAAAAAGTACTATCTGATGTTGCATATTTAGATTTCCAAAAGGCTTTCGATAAAGTACCTCACAAGAGACTTTTACATAAACTCACGAGCACATGGAATCAGTAAAGAACTCTGTATATGGATCACAGACTGGCTTACTGGAACATAGCAGTGTGTAGTATTAAACAATGAAGCTTCAGATTGACTAAACATAATGAGTGGTGTGCACAGGGGTCTAACCCTATTCTTTTCATGATATACATTAATGACCTAGGACTCGGTCTCATATCTAAGATCTCCAAGTTTGCTGATGATACTAAACTAGAAGGTAGAGCTGTAAACAGGCAGGACTGCGAAATGATTCAAGGAGATCTTAACTTACTAGCAGACTGGTCAGAAGGGTGGCAAATAAAGTTTAATGAAGACAAGTGTAAAGTTATGCACTTTGGAGACAAGAATATACATCAAGACTCCAAACTATTTGGAAACTTTCTAACTATAGTAAATGAGGAAAATGACCTTGGAGTTGTCATCAGCAACAATCTAAAGTAAACTAAACAGTGTCAAGCAGTACGTAAAAAAAAAGGCAACCAAATGTCAAGTATCATTGCCAGAAACATAGATTACAAAACACCAGAAACAATTCTCACACTTTATAATTCTCTGGTAGGACCACACCTTGAATGTGCAGTCCAGTTTTGTTTCCCAAACTATAAAAGAGATGAAGAAAAATTAGAACAAGTACAAAGACACACAACAAAACTGATCCCATCCTTTAGAAATCTGGCATACGAAGAGAGGCTAAAATGACTGGATCTCGTCTCCCTTAATAAACACAGACTGAGGCGACTCAATCTACGTGTTCAAAATTCTGAATAAGTTCGATAACATAAATCATGAAGATCTCTTTGAAATACAAGAAAATACGGTTACTAAGACAAATGGAATAAAACTCAAAACTAAAAGATGTAGTATGGACGTGGGAAAAAGCTTCTTTTCCTACAGGGGTGTTGGGCACTGGAATGAGTTACCATCAGTCATAGTGAATGCTTAAACTATAAATACCTTCAAAAGTCATCTAAAGAAATATTGTATAAATTCAGGTATACTCTGAGAAAAATGCCTGAAATAAACGGTATAAATGACAGAGGTAACAGGGTCAATAGAAGGTTAATGTGCAGCAACAGGGAGTCGGTGATGGCTTAAAAAATTGCTGAGCTGAATTGCATTCTCTTGTCGTTATTCCTTTTTTCAACCAGACAACCCAGTCAAGGGCCAATCAGGCCTCCCACTGTCTGTCTTTCTCATGTAAACCCCTGATAGACTAAAGACATGCTCCTCTCTTCAAGACCCTTGCATTCACCTCACTCACCACCCCATCCATAACCAAATTAAATAGCCATTTGTGACATCTCACACCCCTTTACAGAGCCACATACTTTACATTCTTAATAAAATCTCTTCACTGCTTCTAGTATTTCTTCTACTACACCACATATTCATAACACCACAAAGCATCTCTATAAATCATATCATATGCTTTCTCCAGATTCATATGTATTGAGCTGGGCTTAAGCTGCCCTCCTCTGTCTTAGGGCTCACCTTTAGCACTCAATACAGAGAATCTCCTGCTGAGGTGTACAAGCAATAGGTAGGGTTTACAAAACTTTAATTTACAACTATTGCCAATCCTACAATAAGAAATTTCTCCAAACAAAAAACACTTTATCTTAACTGTTCACAGAAGCTATTTACATATAGTAAAGAAATTAACTCCAAATTGAAATGCTTCACCGCAACTGCTCACAAAGATATTTACATACAGTACATGGGTCAGTACTTGGTCCACTCCAGGTACCTCTCATGAACAAGGCTTGCTACCAACTGTCCCATACGGAGTTGTAACACCATGCACTTAGCTGCATCAGTGGCGGTGGTCTTAACATCCAGCTAAGGATGGGTAGTTTTCTTGCAACTACCTGGTGCCGTGGACATACACCAATCTCCAGCCCTTCCGTACTAATGGGCACCCACTGAGACTGATAGTCAATATGGCATATAGCACAAGCCAGTCGAACTAAGGGGGAGGTATGGGAGGCTCGCTCACAGAGCCTTCTCAAGGCCAATGCTCCTCTCAGAAACCCTGCAAACCCGGCAGAGTCCTGTCCTTGCGAACACAACAACGAGTGTTATCCTGCAAAGTTGCCTTTTGTCGACAATGACCGTCAACTCGCGTGCCCTGTGGCTAGCCACCAAGCCTCCAACCAAAGCGCTAAATTTAAATCCTCACATATAAATGCCACATACTGATCTTTCTGTTTCTCTTAGAGTTTCTTGCATACATTCTTGAATGCAAACACCTGGTCCACAATTCCTCTACCAGTCCTGTAGGCTCATGTTTCCATCCCAATTTGAAGCTATGTTCATGCCACCACCCTCTCAATCACCACTCTCCCACACAGCTCACCTGGTTAACTTAGCAAACTTATACCTCTGTAATCTAAACATTTACGTCTGTACTCTTTGTCTTTATGGAATAAGCTAGGTAGGATTGTGGGCACTGAAATCTCCAGGGATAAGTGTTGGGTATGCTGGTCAGGTTTTGTATTTTGGGAGTAAATCTGGAGGGGCATGAAGAAGGATGAGGTGTGCAGGTGCTAGTACTGTAAAGATTTATTGTTATGGATCGTATTTCTATGCAGCTGTCATTGTCTGTGTGCTGTTTTGTAATGTCAGTCGTGTTGGAGATTGGTATGATATTCTGAACAAGCTTTATCAAGTCTTCCTCACTGTCCTTGCTGACTGTCTACTCTTACCATTGCGTAGGAGTAGAAAGGGAAGATGGATTTGTTATATGAGTTTGGTTTCAGGTATGAGGGATATGGAGATGTGTTTTTAGAGTTGGTTAAGTATTTCTTTGTGTCTGTTTCTGATGCCAGTGGCAGTAAGCTGCAGGATGTTTAGCTTGCTGCCTGGGTTTTGTGGAGCAGTTGGCTTTGTTTGTGAAGAGAAAGACAGAATTTTATGCTGTTGTTTGCTGGGTGTACCTGTTAGGGGTGAGGGGATATGCATGGAGTTTTTGGGAGTTGCTGTCTGAGTGGTTGCAGCATTTCCAATACTCTAAGGAGTCTTCAATGGATGACAGTGATATGCAGTGGAGGTGATACAAATGAATGCAGTTTGAGCACTTGAAGGAGCAGACATCTTGGTGTTAGGTGTTCAGCACTGTGGGCAGAGGTATACTGGTAGTCAAGGGTTAGGTTTAATGTTACTAAATTGCATGTGTAGCTGGGAAATGATGACCAAGCCAACATCTCCCAGCAGTGAAAGAATGAGTGTGAATGTGCAAAGTGTTTGGGTATAATCCATGATCCAACATGGTAGCCGGGGACAGTTCAAGGTTAAGCTCCACGTGGGAGGAGGGAAAGTTTGTCTCCTTTGGGACTGGAGGAGTGGTGTTAAGTGAGGTCTCCCAGTGGTTTAAGGCCTTCTGCAATCTTGACTGTTAACCATCCTCCATCATCACAGCCAGACACATCCAATTGGCAATCCTCCATCCACAGTATGGCCATGAGCAAGAGTCAGGGGTCTGGGTGATGTCACCAAGGATGTTTAATTTGTTTATGTATGGGGTGCAAGGGTCTTCGAGAGAGGAGCAGGTACACAGTTTGTTGGGGGGGCTGGGAGGTGAGTCAGATGTAATTTGTTGATGATATGGCACTTAGGGAAAATCTGAATGAGAAACTGCTGAAGCTGGAGTCTGAGTTAGGGAGAGTATGTGAGGGGAGAAAGTTGAGAGTAAATGTGAATAAAAGCAGGGCTATTAGATTTAGCAGTGAAGACAGACAGATTATTTTGAGTGCGAGTTTTAATGGAGAGAACTTGGAGGAAGTGGAGTGTTTTAGATACCTGGGAGAGGATGTGGCAGCAAATGGGATCATGGAAGCTGAAGTGAGCCACAGGAAGGGTAAAACAGACAAAGGTTCTCGGCACAGTAAGGAATGTATAGAAAGAGCTGTCATTGTCTTTAAGGGCAAAGATGGTGTAGTAGTCCTTGGGCTAAAATGTTAAAATTAAAAAAGTATAAAAGAGAGTGGAAGTATTGGAAATAAAACGTCTGAGAACAACATGTTGTGTGAGGAGGGTTGATCAAATAAGAAATGATAGGGTAAGAGAGAGGGGTGGTGGTAAGAGTATGTATGAGAGGGCTGAAAAGGGTATTGTAAAATGGTTTGGACATATGGAGAGGATTAGTGAGGAGAAGATGACTTGGAGGATGTATGTGTTAGAAGTGGAGGGAACACAGAAAAGGGGGAAACCAAAATAAAGATGGAAGGATGAAGTGAAAGATGGTTTGAATACGGGCCTGAACATGCAAGATAAGAGATATGCAAGGGGTAAAGCAAATTGGAGTAGTGTGGTATATAGGTGACAATATGCTGTCAGTGAGCAGAACTGGAGCATATGAAGCAGCTGGGGGAAACCACAGAAAGGTCCATCTATATGGTCTAAATATCATTTCCATTAAGAAAATTTTTTCAGAAGCACCAGGAAATGTGTGTGCCCACTTAAGGAGTTACATGTTTCATGAAGTATATATATCTGCATTTATTTCTTATAAAATAAATGTAAAAAAATTACATCACATATACAAATATGATACACTTTAAATAATGAAACATTTGGATCTTGGTGTAGGCTACCTGGAAAGATCGGTGACTGTAACCCAAAATATCTATAACGTGAACACTGCTTGATTCTAAGGAATTGGGAATGGACATTATCTATCAGCACATGAAACAGGATAAACATATGTATGCTGAATCTGAACAGCAATGATACCAAAAGGATAGCATTTTCATGATACCTTTTTTCTCTGGTTGTGGCAGCTTCTCTTTATTCTCATGGTTATTCTCTTCTCCCTCACTCTCAACGTCCGATGCACTGTTCTCCGTCACCCCATTAAACACACCTTCCACATTATTCTCAACAACCTGCAGAATAATAATCATATGCTGAACTGTTTAGCAAGTTGAATATTAATGACTATAATGCATTATGTTTAATTCCATATTTACATGGGGTGAATGAAGTGCATACAGCCACTCAATTAAGTGAAACATCCTGAATTTGTTCAGTGTATGAAAGTGAAAATGGGCTTCCACACAAAAACAGTATTTCAGTCAAAATACAAATTTATCTACCCTTACCCAAATGGAAAAGCATCCTTCTAACATACTAACCTGATATAATTCTTGCCATAAAAAATTAACTCCGCATCTGTCTAACCCCTTCGCGGTCTCTTTCTTTTCCTCGAAACCTCAATCATACTACCATACTGTCTATATCTATACATCCTTTTCATTAAGTTAACATCTTCCAAGAGTCATTCATGGCAATATCATCTTAATATATTTTCGGTATCATTTCTTTGTAAGGATCTCTTCATAGCTCTTAATTTTTTACTATATTCTCAAAGTTCCAGACACATTACAATGCAAGTAAATCATCTCTACTGTTTTTATCTTTAACTTATCTAGAAATGAGAAACTAAGACTTCCAATCATTCACACCCTTTCAGGGAACATTGGACCAGACCAACACAAAGGTACTGTAATAACATAATTTTCTATGTATTTCCAGTTACTTCTGATTGCTAATGTATCATCTAATAATGAAACTTTTCTCCTATGTTTTGCACCTTCCATGATGGAATTTCTAGACTATATTCACCATTTAAGAGTGAAAAAAATAACAAATACTTCCCTTCAAGTCCACAACAAACATTCATACTTACGTACGAAGCCTGCTGGTATTTCCTCTTAAGTATTCTGTTTGCTTTTCTACTCTTAAAGTATAAGGTTTTCAGTATTAACACATAAAGCTCTTAAGTTTCTGATCACTTCCACTATCATAAACAACCTTGAAAAAACCATTAGTCTTTTGCTGTTTCTTTTCCTCTGTATGTCTTAGTAACCACAAAGTCCTTGTCTTCCCTATAACCTCAGCACAAATACTATACAAGAAATAACCATATATAACGGCAAGTTCTCATTTTAGGCTTCTGTTAGACAGAAACATTGGAAGGGCATGATTTTCATAGGTATGCCCTTTCATGCATCCCAACATCTGTGTAAGGTGTCTTTTCTCCACATTTGAGAGGGTTTCCAAACCCCGCTCCTGCCCCTTTTAGTTGCCTTCTACAACATGCAAGGAATGCTTGGGAAGTATTCTTTCTCCTCTATCCCCATTGTTGAATGTGTTTGATGATAGAGTTGCAGATGTAGGGTGTATTGGTCGGGGTGGTGTGAAAAGTGAGAGAGTCAGGGAAGTGGTTTGGTGGAGAGAAAGGAAGTGGTGAAAGCCTCGCAGAAGATGAAAATGTGGAAAGGCGGCAGGATTGAATGGTACTGCAGTTGAATTTATTAAGAAATGGGGTGACTGTGTTGCTGATTGGTTGATAACAATATTCATTGTATGTATGAGTCGTGGTGAAGTGCCTGAGGATTGGCGGAATGCATGTATAGTGCCATTGTACAAAGGCAAAGGGGATAAAGGTGAG
>JAYMFT010385374.1:0-20180 GCA_038088735.1 Panulirus argus | reverse complement strand
GGAGGAAGGAAGGGAGGGAAGCAGGGAAGAAGGGAAGGAGGGAAAGAAGGATAGAAGGAAGGATGGAGGGAGGGAGGGAGGAAGGGAGGGAGGGAAGAGAGAGAGAGAGAGAGAGAGAGAAAGAGCTGCCTGAGCCAGGTACCTATCTAATAACTAGCCCCAAGGGAAACATGAAAAGTTGGGTTAGCCGCAAGCTAACTGCCAAGCCTAGGTAGGATGCGAATGTGGGTGACTGACAGCCAACAGAACCAAATACAACAAGGAAGGTCCTAAGCTTGTAAAGGAAGGATGAAAAGTTTGCGTCACATGTAAAGAGAGTACTTGAAAAAGTATATTTAACCGGGGATGATGGTATATAGTATTAAAGGTCAGAAGAGAGAGAGAGAGAGAGAGAGAGGTATGGGAAAGAGGAAGACAAAGTTGAATAACAATAAGGCATCTGAAGAATGGCTGGCGAGGGTTTACCTCGAGTGGTGAGTGGGATGCTGAAGACTGATGGTGAAAAAGTGCTACTGAACGGACCGGGAGTGTGTATTGGCATACATGGAAAACTGTTCCTTTGCTTTTTGGCCTGATATAAACAATAGTCACCCTATATAAAGTGAAAAGCGAGTAACAATCATTTGTATGGATCAAGGAAGAAATGAGTTTTCTTGCCATAGTCGGTATGGGGTATTGCAAAACTGTTGTCTATTGTTTCTAAAGGACTAATGCATTACCTGTACACCAGGATTAAGGTGGATTTAGATCGAAATATTGTGTAGGCCAGATTTGTACATTTAGGTGGGCAGCGAGGAATATTCAAGCGAGAGATGAGAAAGTAACTACGAAGTATATAGATACACAAAGGCCATTATCAGTTAATATCAAAGCTCCATAGGATGCCTTGGCTCTACCTGGGGTGGCTGAATAGGCTTTCATTGTCACTCGCCTCTGCCTTAGACTAACAGGTAGTACAATACCGTTGCTTGAAATGAAATTAATGAATTTGAGTAGTGCGTCTTTGTTTTAATACACCCTAACATAATCATCGGTTTGTCTGTTTTTATACCAGTGTCTTTTAAAATGATTCTATGGAGCCATACATTGAGCAGCCCATAAGTTGTATATTTGGGCTGCTCTTCCTTACAGCTCAATCATCTGAGGCGAACCCCTGTATACCAATACCTTTGTGCAACCCCCATACAGTGCCTAAGAAAATTTGTGAGCTCAGCCAATTCTACTCTTATTGGGATCAATGGTAACTTAAGACACATTTTTTCATTTCTTGGCCATATATCTGCCAGCAGTTAATTGGGATATGGACAGCAAAAAAACGACGAATACAACAAAGCTGAAAATTTTTCATAGATCATGTAGAAGATACGCTATATGAATGGCTACTTAACCAAACATATAGTTAACGGTACAAAGAGAAGAGCTAGATGGCGTAAGAGACAAATGAATGTGGCGAGAGAAATTGTCAAGGCTAGACGTATTCCACACGAGTTTCCAAAGGAATTAATTTTCATGGGACGCAGTGGAATCGGTACGGGCAGGATGGTGAAAGGGTGACCACAGGCTTTATGTCTGTCGCGCAACGAAGGAGCTTAACATTCAAAGCGAAAGAGTAAGGTGCACTCACACTATTGCAGAATCTCATTTTCACTTCATCACACTTGATCTCTATATCGACTCCCGTTTACACGAGGCACATCAGTCATCCACAACCTCAGTCGGACATGATATTTATAGGTTGATAGACATCTACCTATAACTGAACACAGACTAATCCCTATTATTGGTTACTGAGAACGGGAGGTAATCAGCTTCGTCCTACTCCAGTATCTCGTATGATCTCGAAGATTAAGCGACTATTAACATGACTGGCTGTACAAAACAGGTGTTTAGATGATAATTTACCTTAATTTTTCTTTCTGGCTAATCCCCGGGTGGCGAAGCAGGTGGAGGCTAGGGGGCCGTCAAGCCCCATCGTTAGGTAGATCCATTAGCCCCTGCAGGAGTCCCACACTCAATTTGTAGAGGACCAGAAAAAAAAAGATATGGGGGGGGAGAAATGTTGGTGAATGTGACCTTGTTGACCTGGTATCTAATCAGAGTTTTCCTTTTTTTTCTAACAACGCAAGATGGCCACCACTCCCTGCTTTATGACGCAAGACCATCCCCCTGACAATAGTTAATTAATTATAGGCGGTTGTCGCTCGGGCGAGTGGCTGCTACAGTCCTGCTTACCTGCGCCACAGTGGGTCTTTGCCCTACCAATTTGCCAGCTCCAGAACTTGTCTAACATCCTCCCCTGCTCACTTGTAAATTTTGAATTTGATGTGCATCAGCAGGTAGGCCACCATGATATCTCTCACCCTATCTCTCATTTGCCCTCCTTTGCGGCTCCTGTACGTTCCTCTTGCCCTGTCGCTTTCTCTTGTACATCTCCCAATTACTCTCACCCCTTTCCCTTCATATAGTGCACTTTTTTTTTTCAGTGGCAATTTGGCTTCATCCCACTATCCACTACCCTCTCATAAACCTACAGCCCATCTTCCGCACACCAAACGCTTCAGCCACACAAGTAAGCACTGCTTCTCTGCATACCTTATACTCCTCCCTCCGTTTTCATTAACTCTCACCTTAAACTCTCCTCGCTCAATCTCTCTTGAACATAGGCCTATTTTTCCAATCTCATTCAGTCCTTCATATCACTCCCCCTCTTTCTAAATCCACTAGCAAACATCCTACACTCACCTCCAATAAGTCATTAGACAGCCCACCTGCTGCATTTTGTAGCTAGTTCACATTGCAATTTTTCTTTTGCACGTCTGACAATTAGCAATCAGTCCAACAATACCAGTTATCCACTAACCCCAGTTATTCATGTAAACTAATGTATATATCTTTTCTTAAAGTAAATATTCCCAATAACCTTTTCCTTTGCAGCACACGGCTTTTCGTGTCACTCCCCGTTTTCATTAACACTAGGTACTCCGTAAACTCATCCGTCACATCGCCCACTCTTGCATTAAAATCAACTAACACAAAGATTCGTTCCCTTGCATCAGAATTACAAAACCCCCAATCAGCTCCTTCCGAAAAGTACTATAACATTTACTTCATTCCTCTCAAAAGTAGGTGCCGTGACACTCACTCGCCTCCAGCAGTTTACTGTCATTACAATCCACTTCAGCGTTCTTCCCACTTAACACAGCAGTTCGTTACTCATAAGTGTCACCGCTACCTTCATGCTTTAACGCGAGTCCTATACTTTACTTCTTAAACAATCCTAATCCATTCTTCTTCCAATACTTTATTCACTAAACATTCCTTATCCGCTGTACGTCCTTCCCCTTCAACTTCACTCAAAGCCAAAACGTTCATGGTTCCTTTCATCAGACATAACATCTCTCTTTTCTTCTCATTCAGGTTACATCCGTAGCCATTCAGAGATCCCAGCCTTAGCCTTGGAGGAGAAATCTTCGTTTGGTTCTATTTTCCAATCCCTGCATTTGAAAAGTGATAATACAGGGAGGAGAGGGGTTTCCAGCCCTCGATCCCGCCTGGGTTCGCATTACAAGAGGTAACAGTAGTTTTCTTACTACCCTATCCCCAGGGTTAAATGAAATTTGCAATTCAGATTAGAGAATTTAGTGAACTGCATGTCTTCAAGTTTTACGTGGAAGATGAAAAAGAAAAAAAAAATTGTTGCACGGTTGGAGTTCCAGCGACCCGCGTGTATTTGAAGAAAAATCAAAGAGAGGAACCATGGCCTAAGAGGGGAAATGTGAGAGCCACTGCGGTGCTGGTTCACAGACCCGCTGTTACTTCTTCGCCTCTACACCCAGGCGGTGGTACCTCCCTGGTCGGTGCTTGCATGCCACCCACTATTATATCGCGAAATGGCGCATCGTTAATGTACAGTAAGATTATAGTCTATAGATGTGTTCGCTCTAATTAGATACCGTGTGAAGGTGGTAGCACAAAGGTATTTACTCATCCCTGACTACACTCATTAAGGAGAGAGAGAAGAGTTAGTAGTGCATTAAGGTGTGCTTGCTGCTTATGTACTTAATTTTACCGGCTAGACAGTTTCTTTGTTGTCAGCCTACCTGCTTATCTACCCGCTATTTGACTTCCATGATTACTTACCTGCTTATCTACCAGCCAGCCGACCTTCATGCTTGCCTGCTAGCCCTGTCCTCCTGCCTTCTCAACACAGCCAACCCAATTTTGCTCTGCTAGCCTTGCTAGAACTGCACAACCAACCAGTACAACCTGTTTTGCCCTGACATGCGAACCTGACACGAACAAGTCTACTCTACGCTATCAACTCTGAGACAACCAACTCTGATATATTTGTTCAGCCCTACTATTCACCGTTAGCCCTGCACAGTAGACCATACCCTGCCTACCCTGCCCTGACAATCATCCATACACTAGGAGTCCCACAAAATCCAACCCAGACCTATCTAACTAGCCCTGCCAACCCTCTCCTGCTTTACCAGTTCTACAGAGCCAACCCTGCCCTGCTAACCAGGCATATAGCTAACCCTCGTCTACCCTTCCATCCTACCTAGTTCCATCCAGTCCAGCCATACAATGTAAGCCCTGCCTTACCGAAACACGCCTATCCTTCGAATTAAAATGATTTTACAGAACTGTAGAAAACAGAAAGCTGGAATCAGATAGAGTTGTAAGCATACGACAAAGAAGCCATACAGTGTTGAAAGTTTACTACAAGAGGAGCCATCCTGTGTTGTGAGCATACACGTCAAAAGTTCTTTTCAGTGCTGTATACTTACTCTCCTCATGATCGAAAAGGTTATGAATGGAGGCATCAGTATATCATACATCAGTATACTAAAGATGAGGCATCATCATATATCAATTATCCTTGCACTGCCGACATCTATGACAATGCTAAAGTGATGGTTGTTCGTTTTGTAAAATCTCTTGAATATCGCAATATTCAGATGTCACTCAATTTTTGTTCTGCCTTATTGGAACAATAATGATGTTAGTAAGCAGTAAGGATTCCCTAAACTACTCACAGCTTTGACGTGGAGGAGAAAGATTACAGGTATAGTACTGTGTTGATTCCTTCAACCACAGAGTCAAAATCCGGATGCCAAGCGTTATATAAACTGACTGGGGAACAACCTCTCTCTCATCAGGTACACTATGTATTATGATAAGACTTAGACATACAAGACCTAGAAGCGGGGAAATACAAGAAAATCAGAGAGTTAGTGTTATGTAGGAATAGCCCAGGCACGTTCGTTGGCGTTATACTAAACATACTAAGCAGCCCTGCAACATTTTCTTTATTTATATAAATATTTTGTTCCTAACTCTGCTTGCTTGAGGTTACACCGCCAGTGAAAGGGCACCTTTATCATTAGAAATAGAGCTCGTCAAGGAACAACTCACTCCAAAGGAGTCGCTGCTGGTAGTAAGTCAGCCGTAGTCTGCTGGGCCTTTAGATAGGTCCTGCTAACACCAGGACTCATAGAAAATGATCATGAGGTAATCACATATTCCTACTCTTCCCAGATGTAACTATTGGTGCGATAGCGTAACTCCCTCCTGACGAAGGAGTGTGGAGATGATCATGTATCCATTTCAGACTGAACCACACGCCTGCCATTGCACACCCACGCTCTGGTGACTCCGGATCCCAGAGCAGGATGTGTGGTAATGCACAATTTCTGATCAAGAGTAGCAAACAGCAAATAAATCTACGATTCACGATGTCCTCCTTCTGTCTGACAGAATTGTCAATCATCCACGTCCCCCACTGGTGTTGGTGGTTGCCCAGGTTCCTGCTGGCGAGAGGCTGCAATGTTTCTACTTCTGTCCTACCTCGGTGTCGCTATACCTGCCACCTGCCTCGCCGACTCCACCAGAACGTACCACCATTGTAGCCACCCCGGTTTGTGTTAACTCACCACCCTGTCACATACTTCATTATAGCGCTTTACCTCACCAAAATCTGTTACCATTTATGGCCACACGGGGCACGTTTTGTGTCACTGATACCGGCTTCACCACAAGCTTCACTGTCTTCACCGTAACGTATCACCATTTACATCACACCAAATCTCTTGTGTTACCGTCATTGACATATACGACACGACAGTTCTGCAGTTTTCATCCCAACCCGAGGCCAAACTGGTTGTATCTTCTCACACGCGTCCTGACACCGTCAGCATTTGCGTTTAGATCAGTTCTGTCTTGACTTACCATCTTGACGCTTGCCTCAACACACCTGTAAGTTATGTTCCCGTCCCAAGATGCTGTCAGCTATAGCCCGCCTGCTCCTGGAGTTCACCGTAATCGTTGCAACAAGACCCCCAGTACTCGCAAAAACTCACAGTGGACTCCTGACGGCTGCAGTGACGAGGGGTATAAGCTGAGCGCTTGAGATCAGATAACAGACGCTGACGCGAGTGGGTTTCTGCAGCACAAGAGCTCTTTGCATCTCTATAAACATCCTCGAAATGCAACTGGGTTTTCAGCCGTGACCGGTATTCACAGTCTGGTTGTTGCAGGTAATTAGGGGAAGGACACAATGGGTAGCTTGGCATGTTATGTTACCAGACAGGTTAATAGAATGCCTGAAAAATATAAGCAAGTTTTGTGATACAAATAATAAGATATTTATCAGCAAGTTGTGCTGAATACTAATTCTGTTCAAGTTAAGAAGGCAGTGTCCTCATTACAATGCAAATGGTGATGATCACAAAGAACGATGTTCAGCAGAAAAAAAGATAATCCCAGCTTACTATAACAACAGACACCACCACTGCTTTGTCGCTTTCCCAAACTAACATGATCACATGCAGAGGGAACCGCTGGCTAAATGTTTCTATGAATAGATTTCTATAGCGAGTTGCACACAGCAAAACAACACCAGCACTACATAACTATCGTGTAGCGGCAGGTACTCTACCTGCTAATAGAAGAGATTAGTATTTGCCTGTCGATGAACTATGCAAAGCACAAGTAATGTTAGACCGAGGATGAACTAACCGAGGTAAAGTACGCTGAACTTTTCCTTCGTCACTGCCAGTACCACCATGCTCGTCAAAACTACATTCCAAGGTTTGCCATCCACACCATCCCATCTGCAACTGTGACCACTATCATGAACCACCTCACAAAAGCTGCTGACATCATCATTGAAACTACCACGTACTCCATCAAACCTACCACACACACAGACACACACATACATCATGCCCCAGGCCAAAACCGCCGCACCTAATACCCTTGTCATTAAACGTACCACCCATATCATCAGGAATAGGGCCAATACCACCTCACCAGCAGAACGCACCATTACTCTTGCCATTACGTAGCACCAGATATGCCTCTCATACTACTGTATATTTTTAACCTATACCAAAAAACCTGCCTAAAGCTGTGCGTTAAACCATGTCTCTCACTAACAGTGGCTGCTCTTCGTCGAGCCTTCCAGATTGGGGTCAAGGTTTGCTTTACGGACTTTCGACGAAGAGAGGGAGGGACTTCAGGTACCCGATGAGAGGAAGCATTAGGGAACACTCGCAGCGCACCTGTTCCATTTGCCTCCTGAGCTGGGGAGTTTTTGCAGCCCGTTGGCGACGTTCGGTGTGTAGTCGTGCTGAACGTATCTGTTACAGGCGTTCCTCAGCCGGGTAGTGCTTCTCATCCCTAGGTAGCACTCGGCATCACCGGTAGCATGGCCTCCTTACAGCCGCCTAAACGGTGACTGCGTTCCGCGTGTGTTCGGCGTTTATGGTGCCCACCCTTGTGTGAAGGATGCTGAACTCTCAACTAACTGCTTTCTCAACTTCTGCGCCATTGTGCGTCCTCGTACTGACGACATATGAAGAGAACTCTTCCATTGTCTTAATACCCTTAGCCTGTCATTCACTAAAAATCTAATTACGTGTGACTTGTTACTCTGTTATCCATCCAAAGATAAAAGACAATATAAGAGACTTTTCGGTACTAATTTGCTTCAAAAAAATTGTCACCGAAGCGTAACTATGATGTTGGTATACTATTGTGTGCTCATCCTGCAGACATTCGTTGTGTTTCAGAAGAATGTTGATGCAAGCGTTATGGTGATACATGCTCCTTGTACCAATAACTTCACAATCGTGTTTTGCAGTCAACATTACATTACGCCAGGGAGTCGCTCTCCATTTTTCCTTGAAAATTTGGCGGTAACCATCTGCTGGAGTTGTTAAGGTAGCCTCGGCATTTTGTGAGGATGTCATTCAGTACCGTCCTTGCTTTGTAACCCAAGTCCGTCTTCCCAGGGGTGATGCACTAGCATCTAAAACACCAAGCATACACTTGTACATAGTCAAATACGCACACCAGCCCAATGGAGACGGGTATAAAAGGAAAGTACTCTAAAATCCCTACGCACAAGATTGTTCACTAGCCTGTACATCAGAAACCATCTGATATTTGATTTCTCTCTATTTGGCTCGGATAGTAATGTCCCGCTGATCTTCGTGATACCAAGAGCCATACTTTTCCCGCAACTATGTCCCTCCTTTCCTGCTGAAGTGATGCGTGGTTTCTCCGCTGGTATGATAACCGCTCTCTCTGCAACCCCTCGCCATGGCCTCAGTATTACCAAGATTCACACTTCCACTGCTGCCTTGGTTGACAGTTTTGCGATATATAGTGTCCGTTGTTCTCCTTGTTAGTGTTCCGAAATTTCAGTGCAAAGGGGATCCGTCTTTTCCCTTGCCCTCCTCTCCCTGCCACCTTGATTGGAATCAAGACCCACATTCTGTCTGTTGCCTTGATGTATTCTTGACTTACGCCGCCTTCCTCACTGTCCCTTCTTCTGTGATCCAGACTTTGACTACTACCATTATCGATGACACTTTGCCTTCTGCCATGATCGACTAAGCAGACTGCCATGAATACTTACAGAGTTTGTTGTCATGGATTCAAGTAAATTTTCCAACAACAGATGTTTAGGTGGTAACTCGGATGCTTAAAATCTATCGCCTTTTCAAAACCACAGAACTAAACAGTCTTTCTCCAAGATTATGGTACAACGCCGAATTTCAAAAATATATTGAGCAAATATTGTGAGATGTGACGAAGTTCTGCTTTACGTTCCCTTGCTGTTTAAGATCGATGCTGTTAAGATCCTAAGTACTTATTTTCTTCCCTTCCAATAAACATATCGATAGCCTATGACCATGTCTATAGATCTTCCCTCACAAAAATTGAAAGATTCCAATGCAAATTATGAATCATTTCTTCATTAGCTGAAGGCTGTTCTAGGACAGATATTTGATAAGTTTTCTCTGGAAACTTAGCTTTATAAACTCACAGGGATCCAATGGGATTATCACTCGCCTCAGCTAAGATTCTAACCTCAAAGTCTTCTTTTCTTACATTTCTCATTACCTCTCTTGTTATTTCAATCGTTCAGTCATGGTGAGATTCGTAATTACTAACTTTTCTACAACGTCCTTTTTTCTGTGCTATAAGTTGCTTTATCTTATCATTCATCTATTGAATATCCTTATTTGATCTTATTTACTTGTATGGCAAAACATGTTTCTGAACTTCTTGCAAAATATATCTAAATTTGTAAAATCACTACGATAAGAACGTCGTGAGCTGCCACAATCCCATGCAGTGAGAATGCTTACCTCCAGAGGGCAGGAGAGCACTTGCATACCCCTCCTATCTTTCCTCCCTAATGAGGTTTCAACCGAGCCAGAGTTTAGGTGCGTTTCCACACATTACTGTCAAGTTAAGAGCGCCACCCTCGCCCTCCTCTTTCCACCCCCTTCCACTAATTCCTTAAAACAACGTCATAATTCGCCACATGTTGCTACTTTGAAGTCAAGCAAGAGAATGATATCTTTACCTATTGAGATACAACCATGTAACTTCTCTACGATCAAGGTTACCAGATTCATACCCAGCTTCAATGTTTCTGGTAAGACAATTGATTTGAGAAAATTATACCTAAAATAGTTTACTTGCAGGCAGTTTCTGTAGGAAATTTTGTTTTAAATAAACAAACCTGAATCGCTTTAAAAGCTCAAGACATTTTAAGAGTTTAAATCTTTGCAACACTTCACTTCCAACTCCAGTTTTGATAGCTTGAGCGCTGCTTTATCTCCGTGGTATGAGCAATGGTCACAACACACGAAATTCTATGGTTAATCATTTCCACACGAACGGCCTGCCCACGCTCCTAGTACATAATTGCTTACCCACACCTCCCTGTTCACATTAGGCCCGTTCACACCAAAGCACACGCTTCGTCTTCCAACACTTACCAGTGCACACTAAGTCTGCCCACGTCTTCCAGTACATACTGCGTCTGCCTACGCCTCCAGTACACACACCGCCCTTTCACAGCTCTCGGTATACGCTACGTCTCCACTAACCAAATCTGTCAACACCTTCCAAGGAAACACAATGTTTACCCACGCCTGCCATGACAAACCACGGCTGCATGCGCATTCTCTTGAGATGCATCAGGTATGACACACCTCATCCATACACCATGTCTGACCATACCTCCCATGATGCACAGCAAAACCATCCATGTCTTCTGTAACAGAGGCCAGGTCCACTCTTTTTCACACATCTAGTGGCCTAGTATTGGAATAAACTACCTCCCTAACTGGTGTATGCAAATACTATAAACACTTGTAAATCGAGACTAAATATATACTTCATAGACATCTCTTGTCAGTAAGAATCCAGATTCCCATTAATCACAATGATTTTTCAGAATCTAGCCGAAGATCAGATGTCATCGAACGAACTTTACCCAGTCTATACTTTCCCATATGATTCTATGGCAGTATCTTACCATCATACCGTATGGTATTTTCTTCTTTTTCTTTTTTTCATCATTTATTCTATGCCAGTAGTTGAGCCAGGAAGACAGGTGAGTGGGGAGATACTATCTGCTTTGTTATCCTGTTTCTGACACTATAATTAGATTCTCTTTTTACAGGTAACCTGGTTATGAACTATTAGGTCTCTTGTTATCTGTCTTTACCACGTATTGCCGTGTGCACCTACTTACCACACAGTAAAACCGAAAATGGCAACGCCTTCTAGGAAATAAACCAGCTACACTTCCCCTGCTTTCCAAAGACATATACCAGAGGACGTCAGTGCCTCACACGGCGTCCATCCAGCCTAGCGATACCTCCTATGGGACAACCACCGGTCTGGTCGCGCTTCCCAAAACACATACCAGACTTACCCACACAATCCATGACACAAAAGACCTGCTCTCACCTCCCAGGACTCCCACCGACTCCTGATTACTCCTTTAAACCCGACAAAATAGTCGCATCTACGACTCCTAGAACAAACACCAGGTCTGTTCAGGTCTCGAGGGGCGCATTATATACTGGCATGACGGCGCCTCAGGAACATGCCCACTTCAGCAGTTCTCATTAACAAGCTAAAGATAATCAGAAGTTAATGAGACAAGACAACAGTAGTCTGCTGATGACATAACCCAAGACGGAAGGACGGCGTGAAATTTGACACGTAAGCTGTGAAGTTACGCCCACACAAGAGGTGTGCAAACTTATTATATTCATAAATCATGTTGATTCGACGCCGACAACCTTCAGCTGGTGCACTGGTTATCACGAGCGTGAAACACACACAAGACAAATTAGCGCCAACGCACGTTAACGAGACGACAGATGGATGAGAACACTCAGCTCTTAAAACGATCCTGTTGTCATGCTAAGCTCCGGTTACACATGACAAATACTTGATAAACATAGGTATGAATAAACAATCTACGCTGACAAAAGCAAGCAGGGTCCAACTTTATTCTGCCAGAGAGCAGCCAAAAATTTGTCATTTATTTCAATTTTCCTGTTAAAACAGGTGACATGGCATGGGGAAAAGCATGCTCCAGTCTTGGCCATCTCGAGCGAAAGGAAAGCACAGTATAAAAAAAGAATGAAGAAAGTGGTTAGAGTTCCTCAGGTATTTATTGAGATGGTCTTTTAAATCATAAAGAAGGAGGGAATTTAGCTGATGGAACTTTATCTTGAAGTCAGCAATACATCTTAAAGAAAAGACCAAAACAATGCATACAGTGTACAAATTCAAAAAGACAATAATCAGGTGAAGCTTTTTTTTTTTTTTACATATCCGCCATTTCCCGCGTTAGCAAGGTAGAGTCAAGAACAGATGACTGAATCTCAGAGGAAAAGATCCTCACTTGGCCCCCTTCTCTCTCTTCCTTCTCTCGGAAAAATAAAAACAGGGGGGGAGGATTTCCAGACCCCCGCTCCCAACCCTTTTAGTCGCCTTCTGCGATACGCAGGGAATACGTAGGAAGTATTCCCCAGGGATCAGACGAGCATTTCATGTATGTTACTGTTTATCTAGAATTCCACGCTGATGGATCATCAAGAAATATTTTACATAGGTACGATTTTTCTTTAAATTTCATTAATGTATGTAATACATTTTCAGTCCTGTTCACTAGGAAGGACGGTTATACACTTCGTAAGACAATGACTATACTATAAGCGAGTTTTACCCACAAGTTAACATCGAGTAGTTTTTAGAGCAAGATGTACATCTCAGTCATTATTTCAACTTCAAGAATGTTATTCCTGCGGAGCTGCAGTCGTCAGTTGTCTACAAGTATAAATGCAACAAGTATAAATGCTTTGTATATTGGCGAAACGAAGAGGCACCTCAGAACCCGCATTTCATGAACACCTTGCGTGGTCATTACGAACGAAACGCCTAAATGCCACCCTCACGATAATGACCAACCAGTGGCGGCAGCGACCTCCTCTGTGCTCATCAAACACCGGCCTGTTAATAATGGAATCCCTCCTGTCCTACAGGAACAAACCCAGTGCAAGTAACAATGTGGTATCAACACAGTTAATGTGTTTTAATATATGTTTTGTTCAGTTTTGAGAAGAACTGTCTAGTCACTTAAATGTATATTTCATCAAGATATTCGATTATGAACTGTAAAATCTTAATTTCGACTTGAAAATACTGCCTCTGCTGAATTTATGTGTCACGTTTTGATATTTTACATAAGGCAGGACCGGCAGTTATTATCGATTTCCTGTATGTTTTGTCGATTATTACATCACTGAGTTTCCTCACATTACATAGAGATTGAACGACCAAAACTCCCGCTAAGAAACTTAAAAGGAATTAGTGTTACAGAAACGTGGATAATTTTCTTTCTTCCTTCCTGTTTTACAGTCAGCTATGGTAAATGCAAGGATTATCAGTACCTCCGCATCTAGTATCTGTAGACAGACCTATTTTAAAAAGCATTAAACTTTTTATTTTTCCGCTTTACTTCTCATACAATGGTAGTTAGAGTTGGAAACGTTATCCCGCTTAATCTTTTCCATAGAACTGCTATGGTATTAAACTTCCTGCATACTACATGGTGTTGTTTTTCAGTATCTTCAGCTGTCTGCTATAAAATTAGCCAATGGTAGCGGTGAGTAGGGAGGTACTTTCTGCTTTGATGTCATGTTTTTACCTCAATAAGAATGGTCCAACAGGTCTACTGTTTCTGCTTTACCCATGTACTCCCATGCACCAACTGTATGGAAGAGAGTGACCTGTCAATTTCCCATCATACATAAATCCCCTTAGTCACTGCCAAGTAGTGAAAAGCAGCTTTTCAAGTTTTCACAAAATACATAAGGCAACATTTAGTCAAGAAACAGAAAAAAAGGAATAGAAATGTTCATGTGTTATGTGTGTTTACTATTGACCGAGATATCCAGAAGGGAAAACTTACATTTACCTCGAAATTTCCCAGTGGATTACTTCCTCGATCATAACGATTGGACGAATCATCAGTCGTTGTTGCCTAGCGATCTGTTGTAATAAGGAGGGTCCTTAATGGCTCAGGTGTAAATCGCTCATTTGCGGAATGGATAGAATAACTTTTTTTGGGTGTGTTCCTTACACCTGCAGAGCTTAGAAATCTAAGAAAAGAAAAAGACGAGACAAAAATTCTGAATTTGCAGATTGCTGGTGAAAGTCAAATCATGACATTCCCTCCTCTCCCATGAACAGTGGGAAATAAATTGCTTACACGAGAGTAGTAGAATGACTAGGGCACTAAAGAGTGGCGTATCTTTTGCTATGGTTTACTTCTAACACAGACATACGACATACTGGAAAGAAAACTGATTATATACTTACATAATCACATTTAATGCGTCACTACCAGATTACCTTTAAGGACATTATTCTTCTGAGCAGTACACGCGTTTGCTCTTTATTCAATTACTTTTTGGAAGATTAATATTACACGTTTCAAAGTTTCCATCGAGTTTTGGCATAACACCAGACATTACGAATTCCTTGGGAGGATCCACATTACTAGCCGGGTGATGACAATACGCACTGAACAATAGAAAGAATCGCATTAAGTAATTCTATAAACATTACACATACCTACGTAGGATGAGGTTGAGGAATGGTACGCATGGCTGGTTCTGGCTTCAGCTTATGCACCTTGCGAAGACAATGCCATGGCAGGGCAGATCTCTCGCTAGGACACCCGTGAGGCATGACAGTTATCACTTGTTGTGCGCCAACTGTGCTCTGCACCTGACGCAGGAACACCGTCCAGGCCAGGTACTTGTTATTCTCGAGATAAGAAGCGTATCAGTGCCCAGGGGGGGCTAAACGGGTAACTGGGAGAAGAGAACTGGACAGGTTAGGTTACGTTTAGCTGGCGAGGAGAGAAGAGGGAGAGGCAATTGTGGAGGTGATGGTCAGACTTGGGAAAGGGAAAGAGAACGGGAATGCGGTAGGTATCAGCTCAATTGTACAACTAGTGTTGTAACAGCAGCTGGGACACGGTAGGACTGGGTACTGGGACGTGTCTGAGGCTTTCTTATCTGTCATTTACAAACGCTTAACGCTTTGTCTCGCGATCACATAAAGGGGAAAGTTTATACTGCATACAACGTAAAAAGAGTGACTGGTTATCGACCTGGTGCTGTGCAGATGAAACAAAATATTGGCTTCTTTGATGTTAAAAAAAAAAAAAAAAAGCGTAAATTTCTTCAGGATTCCAGTTTCTCTTGCATTCTACCCTCTTTGTTTATCAGATGTTTCCATACGTATAACATATAGAGAGATAGATAAGAAGATCGTACCTTCCTTAAAATTTTTGACATTAGCAGCAGCAGCAGCAAGTCAAACCAGCGACTATCATCACAACAAAACAAATCCGCACGTTATCAGCAGAGTTACTGGTCTGTGTGAAAGAGCAGCCTTTTTTCTTTCTCTCTCTCTCTCTAGCTAATTTCTGTAATGTTAAAACCTACGTAGGATCATGCAAGCGCCAAGATATAGCCCACGCATGAATGCTAAGGATAGTTTGACGTGCATTCAGCGGTGTGTATGGCATAGTATCAACGGTGATTCCACTCCTCTACCCCTTGTGACTGGTGCTACACAAGTGATTAATGTATCCTTACCGTCCTGACGGTCCTTACAGGTTAAAATGTGAACTCTCGCCCAAGTTGTGTCATATAGATACAGACACCATCAGTTTCAAGTAAACGCGTTCCAAAACGTCATGGATCGTCAAAAAGAGAGAGAAAAAAAACAGTGGGCTTCCCTCGAAAGAAAAGTTGAAGTCGATCTATGAGAAGCTATTTAACACGTTTTCTCTTTTGTCTGAGATATACGTTGTCAAGGTACTTCATGACAACGTGACATTTCCTTTATATCATTTATGTGTTGGTTGACTGGTATCTAGCTGATAAACTATCCATAGGCATACAAGTCACGTTCGTTGACTGGCATCTACCTGATAAACAATTATTAAGAGTATTCACTGATGGTAACCTTCAGGTCATCTCAGTATATGCCATTCATTACAGTTTCTTAAAAAAGAAATAAGCAATGTTCTCCCCAGAAAGAAAACAGCGTAACTACCTAACCAAGTTTTTCAGGCCAACGTAGTGAGCGCCATTTTGCGGCCATGTTGCCACCCAGAGTCGCTTGCCAGGATATTGCCAATTACTCAAGATAAAACCAATGGCTCAATATGATCCCACCTCTCACTCGCCAGGATGCAACTAATTACTTGCCCGGATACCACTCGTCACATCATATTTAGTGCCATGGACTTGCCAATACGTCCCCAGTCACTAATCAAGCAACTGTTTCTCGGTCGCTCGAGACAAGGAAGCACCAGTCATTCCCCAGGATATCAATAAACGGTCACTCACTCATGATTTAGATAACTGTCGCAACTCATATGAATATCATAATAATCGTAACGATGATGGTAAAAACAATGACAATGATAATGGCAATGAGCATAGTAATAGTAACGATTATGATAATGATAACGGCAAGCGACCGTGGTATATGTATAATTGGCTGCCGTGGAAGGTGAGGGACATTGCTGAAACTTTAAAGTATCCGTTTCATATATCCGAAAGTGAGTGAATTACTCTTTCTGCACCGTCTTACGTCAATATGAAAAAAAAAATGATAATCTCAGTCTCAGAGCAAACAAGAACCAAGTATTTTATTTCTCCTGAAGGCTCTGTTTTGGTAATTGCAAGCCACAGTCTCCAAGGCTGGTGCTGCATGTCAACAACTCAAACTCACATTTACAAATGCTCTAATCCAGCATTACCCACAGTCACCTGCCACTCACCGAAACACCATCTGGGAAAATGAGTGTAAATAAAAAGACGCACTGGAACAGTCTTCTTCATACAAACATGACGGAGCAATCAGCCGACATCGTTATTAACCAAATCATCGGTGGTGAGGAGCTAGTGTCGGTTGCAGCATTGTGCCGGCCTGTCGCTACTTGCGTTAACCTGTTCGTAACCCAGCCGACAGCAACGTTATACCAATATGGCGGCAAGCAACTACACTGATTCACGAAGTCTATATGAAAAGAAATTGTGGAGTGTAGGGCAGCTATTAGTAGTTGGCGAGACGTTCGTTTGCTAGTTTTGCTGTATACAGTCTTTCGGGCCAAACGACTGCAAAGCACTTTGTGATGGAGATGCCTTCTTTTCTTCTTCATCTGGGTGGCTAGCAGGGAAAAAGTGGAAAATACTGGCCAGGTAAGCTAAAGAAAAAACAAATCGTAAGAAAATGCATGTGTTTACTGAAGCGTTAGCAGCTTCAGCCATGAACATCGCCACCCCCTAGGTCATCAGCGGGAGAGTGGGCGGGATAACTTTGTAAAGCAGCCGCTAATCTTAAGGAAGAGCACAGTAAATGCTGTTTGTAATGCCGTCATTAGGGATCTATCTACGTATCATTTAGGACAGGCTATATGGTCAGACCAAATGACAACTAAAAGAGATGAACAAAACATATCAAGGCAGATTCTGTCCTTAAAATGGCGAGTGGTGGTGTAAGGAAGCGGATACACGAGGTACGGTACCAAACTAATACTTTCAAATCTAGGAAGTTTAGGCTTTAACTCATTCCGGTGATGGCGGTTGTGATGGAGAGAAAGGCTTGGTTGAGAGAGTGGACTTTTCAAGGGTATACAGTCTTCCAGGTTTGTTTCATATATTAGGTGTATCTCATGAACTGGACCTGTCTTGCACATTAGCTCTATGTCGTGTAACAGGTAAGTTTTGCGTATCAGGTCTCTCGCACGCAGTCTGTCTTAGGCATTAGATGATTCTTTTGCCCCAGATGTTTCTTGGGCACCATGACCCTTGTGCACCAAGACTCTCTTATACACCAGGTTTATCTCGCGCTAAAGGTACGGCTTGTGTATTCAGTCTGTTCTGAGTGCTTGTTGTGTCCCGTGCACCAGGCGTCTCTCATTCAACACGTCTGTCTTGGCCTCCACTAGAGATAAACAGATGACGTTCTGACAACTCCAGGCGAGGGGACCACAGGCGTGCAGGACACACATAACGATGTGCAGATCCCAGCGAGCTGCAAATAAGTCACAAGGAGCGACATAAAAGCCAGAGGAAAGAATGAGGTTTCAAGCTTACATGAAGACGTGTAGGTCACTCAGGAGGTATCGGTCACAGAGAATGACATGTCACAAATAGCCGAATTTAGGCTATACAGTAAGGTGGAATCTACACCACATGTTGGTTAGAGAAAGACAGGTATAAGAGAGGGAGAGAGAGAGATGCAAGCCACAGTAAATGATATGCAGCTATAAAATTACCACAGAAAAGGACATCTAAGCACAGCAAGACGGAAACGTGCAACTAAACGACGCTTATAATCCAAAGAAAATGACTTGTGGCGAGAATTCGGTTTAGATTCCATTAACGGGTAGACAAGAGAGGCCATCAGGATACGCCAGTGTTTGTTATATCACTCGTAAACAGATGCAAGACAGCTGCTATAGCAGGTGTATGATGCAGCTGAACTATTTGGATCCTATATGAGCCTCAGTCAGTAAAAGGCGGAAAAAAGGAATTAATGTCTACTGTTGATGTAGGGGTAAGAAGCCGCGGGAGGGAAGTAGGGGGAAAAGAAGGAAGAACGGAAACGAGAAAGGAAAAGTAGACTGTAGCAAGGAATTTGTTGGCGTGGTAGGAGGTAGCGAAATGAGAGGGAGAAGAGGATTATATAGTTGTAGTGAGGTCGTTGTGGGATGAGAAATGCGGGGGAGACCTAGGAACACAGATCTGGAAAGGGGAGAGATATGAGGAACGGGAAATAAGGAGAAACACAAGATAAACAGCACCTCCCAAGGTGAGCTCCATGACAGAAAAACCAAACACGCGAGAACATCCACCTCGTCTGTCACCCCTCACCGCTGTGACCAGCCGCCTTGCTCCCGCTCCTCTCCTGGTTCAACCCTGAAACGCTTTCATCAGATTAGTTTCAAACTATCTTCATTGGAAAGGCGCCTTCTTTGCTATGGTTAGAAAGAATCTCAGATGTTTGAACTGGTCACAGTTTATAGTTACTGGTTATCAAGGTATGTCATGTCTCCGTTACAGTGCCTGTCGGTGTGTATAAACTGTGACGCTGAAGCTGCCAAGGTGGTATGTGGTGGTAAAGTACGGGTAAATAAAGTGCTAAGACGATAAAAGCCACCTATGGTAAGTATGAGAGACCAAGATGTTGATGACACTCTTTGTTCTTAATCCTGTTAACATCTACTGGTGTCTCTGTACATCTTCCTTCATCTGTAATTTTTTACTATTTGCTTTTGAAGATGTGTTGAAATACACGAAAGCGCTTTAGCAAAATTATCGTGCTTTGAATTTCCTTCGTGGTTTACAAGTTCATATACTTATATATAGATAGACAGACAGATAGATAGATAAGCTTTTGGTGCCTAAGATATGACGGGAAGGAATACTATTGATAAACACCATCGCTATAGGATGCATAAGTGTGCTGTTTTCCTATACGCACTTCCGTTTATTAATGATGTGATGAAGAGATCTAGATCGGCAGCCCATGCTGGAGGCGTGGTGACCAACGCGATGCCGAGTCATCAGGGGAGGGGCCACGGTGGCGACAGATACATGCGAACACCAGGAGGGACTGACTGACGTGAGTGAGAACTGAAGCAAAGGTATCGGAACCTTGCCTTTCGCAAGTTTTCGAGCAACAAAGGGCAAAAACGAGGGAGAAATATTACGATTATCGGAGGGGTAAGGAGGGTAGGGTGCCCAGGTGGTGGTGACGCCCCATTCTCAAGGCAAAATGGCGGGTGGGTGTGCGTTTGTGTGTGGCCCCAAAAGACATCCCTCACTTTGCCCGTCTTCCACCAAATTCTTTCCTTTCTCAAGGCATGTGACGACCAAGGCTTTACCTCAGGAGAAAGGACACTAAGCAAAACCCTTTTATATAATACTTCACGACTCTGTACTGTATTGCTAAGGATAATTGCTGAACTGAATAACTACTTTATACCTTAACTTTACACTCCCTTCCCCTCACACTCCAGCTCTCACCATCTCACCTCTCCTCCTCCTTGCTTAATACATTTCCGCCACTAACGTTGTCACGCGGCAGAGTTTACCTGGCGACGGAACGCTTGTAACTATGACAAGAGTGAAACAATGCAGGTGTAGAGAGACAGAGACGATATAAACAGAAAATGGGGGCAGAGAGAGAGAGAGAGAGAGAGAGAGAGAGAGAGAGAGACAGACAGACAGACAGACAGACAGACAGACAGAGACAGA
>JAYMFT010385363.1:0-20180 GCA_038088735.1 Panulirus argus | reverse complement strand
ATATATATATATATATATATATATATATGTACAGTGCATATGTGTGCATGTATGTATATATGTGTGTATGCGGGGGAATGGGTTTTTCTTTGTCTGTTTCCTGGTGCTACCTCACTGACGCGGGAAACAGCGATCGGGTATAATAAAAAATAATAATATACATATATATATATATATATTTTCATGCTTATTTTCCATTTCCCAGTTAGTAACCTTTCTTTCCACACAATTCTCAGTGCTCCTAGGACCCTTATTTCAGCTCCCATGGTTCCACTCCTTGCCATACCCACTCCTAAGTATCTAAAACACTCCACTTCCTCCAAGTGCTGTCCAGTCAGACTTGCAATCCAAAGAACCTGACTCTGTTTTCTGTTAAACCTAATAACCTTGCTTTTATTTACATTTATCTCAACTTTGTCCTTTCACACACACTTCCAAACTCATATACCAGCATCTGTGGTTTCTCACTCGAATCAGCCATCTTGTGATTTGAAAAGGGAGAGAGAATAGTAGTTGAATCTTTTAGGTTGCAGACATAGAGCAGTGATATGTAGTTCCCAATTTGTCTGCCTCACTTTGTTTATGTAACATTTTCCATTTCTAGACATCTCAAATCAAAGTTAATGGCTTTATCTCTCTGAGTTAGGCATTAGGACAGGTTGGAAGTAACTATTCATCAAGTGAGTTGCTTCAGTATCCTGATAGTGAATTTTTATCAGTAGAGTGTCGGACTGGAAAATGTTTTACATATTGATTCTCTACTATATGAATATAGTGGGCAATCACGGAGGAGAGATTAACCATTTTGTTATGGTAATTTGCCCTGAGTGATATTTGTCCAACTTCTATAACAGCCAGATTATTGAGGCTTGTGTCTGTTTCTGTGTTGTGTTTGATTGCAGGAATAAATTTCTTGTTTGTGGTTTTTTTATAATCCTGTTGACTTTCATGTTTCATAATGTGTTTGTTTCCTCTCTGCTAACTCTGGGCCGCAGATGCAGGTCACAGGATTTTACTTCTCAGTTATCCACCTTCTTTATGCTAGTTACTTACTTGCTGAGATATTCTTTTTTTTATAGATTCTCTTTATTGTGGGCAGTTGGTAAGTGATTCAATGACCTAATAACCAAACCAGCATGTAGATTTTCATTAAATGTTTTTAGCATGTATGGTTGGTCTTGACAGTTAAATGTAAGATGTGTTTCGATTAAAGTGTTTGGGGAAGATAATTTATGTGCCATCCTGCTTTCAATATAGGAAATGGCATATTTGATATATACAGTGTTATTGTAATGTTCCTTATCAAACTTGGGTAGAAAGAATGCTTTTGAGTCGTAATCAAAGATGAAGAAATAGATGTCACAATGTGTGATATATCATTACCCAATCTTTAAAGAATATTTGAAATTGAAAATACCATTCTAATTTTTCACTTTTTTTGAATGTCCAATTTTATGGTGATATTATCTTCCCCTCGCAGACTATGTCGCGACAAATGGTAAGATGAGAGAGAGAGAAGCTCGGACAAAATTCATGCAAATTCTGGCGGCTCTACGATATTGTCACAAGCGTGGGATTGTACATAGAGATCTCAAAGCAGAAAATTTACTGTTAGATAAAGATTTAAATATTAAACTTGCAGGTGAGTGTGTGATTGTTGTCAGTTATGTGTTTATCTCTGTAAGTCCTTCATTATGCTTTGTCCTTAATTCTACACCCAAACTGATATAATGCTCTTATATAATGATTGTACTTCGTGAAAAGCTCAAATTTTAACAAATGATTTTATGGACATCTTTATTTTTGCACCAGTGTTTTATGTACTCTTTTAGCATGGCTTGTTCTGCTCACTAAACAATTTATATATAGTCAGTAAGCTGTTTCACATCTTTATTCATAGAGCAGTATATGTAAATATATGAAAGTCCCAGTAAGACTTTCATATATTTATATATGTTGTTCTCACACAGTGAATTAAAACATTGTGGATGTATCCTTTAGTAGCCTTTTTAACCCTTAATTGGTAGGCATAGTCTGGAATTTCCATCCCACAGTGCATACATGCATGAAAAGAAAATTCTTTATATAATATATTTGCAATCAAAAGTTACAGAAAGTACATTGAAAATTACGTTATTGCCTTTGTGTTGACCTGGTTCAGTGCTAATTAAGTGCACAGAAAGGATGCAAATGTTGTGTTTAGCAGCACATAATTAGACTGGAAGGCATGAGATGACATTTTTTTCTGTCTAATAAGCTTTTTATTCAATCTGTAATCTTATTTCATACACAGTTTTAGTGTTGGTAGTAAATAACAGGAATAGATTTAGAAATATTACTTCTTTTGCTCTAACATTAAAGGAGTTTAGCTGACAGGTGTAGGGAGGATATGTATCTGGAATACTTCACTCTGATTTCATACACAGGCACAGCATTTGTTTTGAGTAGAAATATTACACATCTAACACTGCAGATAACTATGTGCACCAAAAGGGTTTTAATTTTTGAAAGAATCAAGCTTTTACCATATGAAAGTCTTTCATTTCTGCAGGATTATACTGAGAGAAAACTAGACACAGTTGTTACATAATTTCTTCCACAAGCTTGAGTTCATTGGGGATGCCTTCCCTACAGGCTTCTTCCTCCTTATGTAACCCTACTAAAGCCACATTGTATTCATTTATTTCTTCACATACCTAATGTTCTTTTTCATCACTTTCCATGCTGACTGATACATGTCTTAACTGTTCTTCCTAATAGCTTAGTCATTGAACAATACAGTACATATATTTTTTGTGGGGTTACCATGTACATATATCCTTCAGGGTGGATGACTGGGCACTTAATAGTGGTGGTTTGAGGGATGTTGAGGAGGGTAGTTTTTTTAGTTTTAATAATGAAAGAGATCTCTATGGACCACTAATGATACAGTAAGTCAACTTTACATTTAAAAAGACTGGAAAAATTAGCACATTAATTAATTTTGCCTACTGTTCCTTAGGAGCACAGCAGTTGATGGCAGCTGTTTAAGGGTTAAAGTTTCTTTTGGTTTCTTATTCAAATTAAGAAAGTTTGCAAAAAATCCAAAAAGATCATTTACAGTAGGGTAAGCATCTGGTTATCACTGGCTGCATGTTAACGAAGAGTACTCAAATATCTGCCAAGCTGATCAGAAATCACTTAATTATTATCTTTTTCTTTTGCTTCATTGTTTAAACCCAGTAATTGATGTCATATGCAAGCTAGATCATGATTCATCTTTTCTTATAATGTCACAGGACATTATTGTTTATATATGGTTGTTATTAGTAACTTCATTCCGATGTGCATGAGATGGATCAAGTGCATATAGGCTTGCAGGTTTAGTGAGAATTTGTTTAGCAGTTCTGGGATCACATGTCTTAATCCTACAGGCTGGAAAAAAAAAGTGTTTTCATTTTCCTTTGTGTGACTTCCCATGCTGTTGCTCTTATAATATTGTGCTTTGCCCCTGCCCCCTCCTCTCTCTCTCTCTCCATATTTTATAGGTTTTTCTATTTTTTGTGTGTTTGCTCTTCTCACCTCAGCACGGTAGCACAGGGAACTTGAGGGGAAAATTCTCACTTTGCTGCATGTAATCCTAATTCAAAAGAGTTCTAATATGAGAGGGGAAGATTTCCAGCCTATTCTCTCATACCCTGCTAAGTTGCTTTCAACAATATGCAGGAGATATCTGGATAGTATTCTTTCTTTCCTTGTTATGATTATTAGCTACAGTCAAGGTTCACGTGTTAGATTATTGTCATGTTATAGGTGTGCTTTCCATCCAAGATACCATATATTTTAATATTATGCTGTTAGTTGTAGCAACTCTACATACTGTGAGAAAAGATTGTTTTCAAATTTTAGTTTGATATAGGACATTCCTCTTGTTCTTAAACATTTTTATTTTTTAGGGTTTTTCCATATGCAGAGTACATGGGTTATGAATACTTAAAATTTAACTTGACCAGTTGTAGATGAGGTTTAAATGTTTCCTTAAGCTTTGTATCATGTACAGTAAACCACATGCCTTCCCACTGGCCTGGCTTCATCTTTTGATTCACACAAATGTATTTTTTTGCATGAGAAAAGATTCATGATATATATTTGAAAATATAAACCTGACTGACATAAATGGTCACTGAAAAATGAAATTGCTCCAGAGTTACTCATATTGCACTCCTATCTTTGATGTCTATTGCCTTACACTTTTTAAGTAGACACACATGGAGGCAGTTTCATGAACCACCTGCACAGTTGTGTTTGTCATAATAAATATCTTTTGTGATTAGCTTTTATTTTCCATCATCTTGGTTTGTTTTGCACCAGCGTATTTTGCTCCCTATTCCCTTGTGATATCAGCTGAATATATCATTTATATTTTATGATTTTAGAAACTTCTATTTTATTTTTGATATCTTACTTTTTCCATCATGTTCAGGTAGCTTGATATGTTTTTAAGTAAACTGCAGTACTTTGTAAGTAACTGTTCCCATGAAACAGTTCTGTAAAGTCCAAGATATGCAGACAGCTGTGTTCCAGAAGTCATTCAAGTGTATAGTTATGCTTAGTAGAGGTGAAACAGAATTGAATTTCTATCTATGTGAATACATGGAAAGGTACATTAAAGGAATTAGAATTATGCAGGAAGTGTATCCAAATAATCACCAATATTATTTGTATAGTTATTTGCACTTGTCATTAAAACATTAAAGATGTTTTAGGGGTGCATAAATACAAATATGTTATTTAGAATTTACTTGAAAAGTGCATTATATAATGATATATTACAGAAATGTATGTCCTTTCTTTTACAGTTAAGCCTTTAAAAAAAAAAAGTGCATGCATAGGATATCTGGGTGAGTGAGACTAAGGTTAAAGGGTGTTGCTGGGTTGCATGCTAATTGACAGGCATGCAGAGGAGAGTTTGTTGAATGTGGATGTTCTGACAGGGGCAGCAGGTAGAATGTTTGATCATTTCTTTGTTGGAGGTGAGTGTGAATGTTCCTAGTGGTGTTAGGAAAAGGAAAGGATTTGTGAAAGTAATAGTGAAAGTGACTGAGCTTGGAAAAGAGGCCTATGTTTAGAAATTCAAATTGAGATTGATTGAAGAATGGCATTCAGTGAGAGTAAATGAAACAAGAAGAGTGCAAGTTATGCTGGAAAGTCATGCTTACATATGTGGATGGTGGGATGTGGAAGTATGAGGAAATGTAGTGAGTTGTTGATTAAAAAGTTTAATACAGTAATGAAAGGGAAAAGGGGGATTTATAAATAGTATTTGCAAGGAAAGGCGTGCAAGTTATTGGAAGGAATACAAGAGAAAGTGGCAGGAAGTCAGGTGAAAGGTGTGAGAGTTGGAAAAGGCAGCAAATGAGAGGTGGAGTGAAAGAGTATCAGTGAACTCCAGAATGGATAGGAAGATGTTCTTAAAGGAGGTAAATACTATGAGGAGAACAAGAGAACAAATGGGAGTGACAATGAGAAGAGCAGATGTGAAAAGAGTTGGAATATTTTGAAGGACTGTTTAATGTGCCCGATGATAGGGTGGCAGATTTGGTGTGTGTGGAATGAGATGGCATGCAGAGTGAGAGTTATGACATGGTGTAAGATGAAGTGTGGCTAAATTTCAAGAGTAGATCGGATTGCACTTGAGTTTCTCAAGAGAGGGGCTGACATTATTGTTGATTGGTTAGTCAGGCTATTCGACATTTGTGTGGCCTAAGGTGAAGTGCCTGAAGACTGGGAGAATGCATGCATTGTGCCTTTGAAAAAATGCAAAGGGAACAAAAGTGCATGCTCAGATTACAGAGATAGTCTGTTGGGGTTTCATCATGTTGGAAGGTGAGAAATATGCACAGGATAGAATGAACTGCACCTGTGTTGTATGTAGGGGGCAATATGCATTTGGTAGGCTGAACTAGGGAACATGAAGCAGTCTAGGTATACCATAGAGTAACCTTTGGGGCTTTGCTGCGGATGGTAGGTTTCTGATTTCAGTACATTATACATGACAATGAGAGAGTGGATGATTGCAAATTATCTCTCTCTTCATTTGTTTCTGATATTGTCTTGCAGAATCAAGAGAAGCAATTAGGAATGAAAATTACATGGCAGGAATCAAGTATTTGCAGTAACTATTTTTGGTTTAACCTAACTGACTTTTTTTAAGAATGTAGGAGTGAGATTCTTTTTTAATGCACAAAAATAAGTATGATATTCTAGTTAGACTATATTTTAATGTAAGATAATTATTCTATTTAATTACATTATGTGACTGTTAAATGTACTGCAGGAATCTCCTTGTGAGATTTTTTCATTTTTTATCTAATTAATGCTGTATCTTATTCTTCCAATTCTTCCAGACTTTGGGTTTAGCAACTTCTACACACCTGGAGTCATGTTGTCAACGTGGTGTGGGTCGCCACCTTATGCTGCTCCAGAACTCTTTGAAGGCAAAGAATATGATGGACCTAAAGCTGATGTTTGGGTGAGATTGAGATTAGATTTTTCTGTTTTTTTCACCTAGGTAGCTTTAGGAGCAAACAAAACAGTGGCCTCCTTTACACAATTTAGTCTCTGTGTAGATATCAAGTATCGGTGCTGCACATTGTAAGACTGCTGGCTGGATTCCAAAGTTACATTGTACCGAGGCAATGTTGCTGCTTTTACCGCCATGCATGTGCGTTGCGTGGGCAAGCGGTAGTACCCGCTGAGGAGTGACGGGCACCAGATGCAATCCGATTCTCTCATGTTAGTCTATCTGTCTATTGTAATAAATGGGAGTGTCAAGAACCTACAGTTTCAATTCATCACCCTTCAGTCCTATCAAATCCAGTCTCTAGGTGTCATTTGCTATGAATTGAATATTTTTGTATAAAGGTTTTCAGATTGGCCAGTTTGAGGTTGAGAATTATTTAGTCATGATCCAAGTATTTGCATGATTTTTCATTATTCTCATAGAAAATCAAAATAAATCTTATGATTTTTGTAAATGTGTTGTTCATGTTGTGCAGCTGTTATGTTTAGAAGAGAATGGTACACGTAAAATATTTTTCTGATGTGTTATTCATAGGTCATATCCACACCTTTGTCAAAGAGCCATCTGTTTTGAAAAAACATAAGGAACTAGGAGGTGAGAATGTGAAAAGAGTGGGTGTTAACTTAGCTGTCTTTTACAAGAGAGAAAATTGTATTTTTCATCCTTACAAATGAGTATTTGAGGAAAAATCCTCCCTTGGCTACTTCTGTTTCTACTATTCCAGTGGGGAGGATTTCCAGCCCTCCACTCACACCCCTCTTAGTTGCTTTCTTAAAGACACAGGAGGTACAGGAGGTATGAAGATAGTATTCTTGCACTCCTATCTCCAGGGAAAAGGAGGGAAAGTAAGAGTGGAAGTGAAGAAAACAAGGGACAGCATAATCCACCTAACCCTGACCTGTGCAGCTGACACATGTACATAGAGTGATTCAGAGATCAAGAATTCAGGCTGTGGAAATGAGTTATTGTAGAGGAGCATGAGATATGACCGAATGGAATGAAGAAAGAAATGAGGGGGTGTATGAGAGATTTGATAAGGTAGGGAATGAATTATGGAGTGGTAGAGTGGGTGAAACATAATACTTTGAGGTGTTTTGGGTAAGTGAAAAGACTGCTAGACAGCAAGTTTACAGGAAGAGTGTTTGATGGTATGATTAAAGGGTTTGGTGTTAGAGAAAAACCACCTGTTACATGGTGAGATAGAGTGGAAGAATATTGGGGGGAAAAATGGTGGAGGAATGTGTGGAATGGCATATATGAGGGAGGCATGTAAGGACAGGGATAAGTGAAGACACTTTTCCTGTGGCCACCCCCTTGATAGGAGTTCCTGGAAGGTACAGGCATCTTAGATATAGATAGATGGATAGAAATATTTAGCATTCATGGTTTATTTCAGTTTTTATGTAGTTAATGAATATATTTTGTGATCTTGCAGAGTTTGGGAGTCATATTATTTGTGTTGGTGTGTGGATACCTGCCTTTTGATGCCAAAACTTTGCAGACCTTAAGGTCCATTGTAGTAGCTGGCAAATTTAGAGTACCTTACTTCATGTCGTCAGGTAAGTTCAACATCCCTAAAATACTTGAATAACTGAAATGTTTGTTAACTTGGTAGTTATATGTATAACTCATCAAATGTCTGTAACTGCCTTTTGTTGCAATTCCCAGTGCTTATGAATTGTGTAGTAAAAAATTGCCAGACTTGTCAGTCACTGTACACCATTGTCTTCAAAGCACTGTAGTATGAAAAGAGCCTTACATAAAACATTCACCAAAGATTCCAGCATTCAGATGTGATTAACAGGCATCAGAAGTTGCTTTAATTTGCATGTAAAGAATGAAGCTGATCAAATAGTATAAAGTTATATATTCTGTTGGGTAAGGTATCATAAATAGGTAAGATAAAGAAACAGGAGGTTTACACTAACAGATGTAATAAAGCATTAATATCAGAAGGGTAGGTAGTAGTCATTGGTAGATTGGAAAAAAGCTTTTATATCGGAGGGATAGATAGTTGTAGTTAGTAGGTAGCTGTCTTTTCTTTCTGCCTCACTCACATGTGGACTGATAGCATTCTGTCTACATGCAATCTCTCCTTTTCACACACAGCACTTGATTACACTTAACTCATACAACTCATTCTTTGTAACTCTAAATTTTCCTGTGGTGACCGCTGTGTGTTAGCCTTACCTTTTGGCAAAATGGTTGGAGCAATAGGTAGAAGTTGCAGGTAGGAACATTAGGCATGAGCATTAGGTAGAAGTAGTAGGCAGGAGCAGTAGGTAGTTGTAGTAGGCAGGGGCAGTAGGTAGTAGTAGTAGGTTGGAACAATAGGTAGAAGTAGATAGTAGTAACATTAGGTAGGAGCCTCTGGAAATACTGCACTAGAATTTCCTTCTGCCAGTGGCTTGTTAAGTTTGAGGCATTAAAGGCTAAGAAGTGGCACTGGAGTTCACTGGCTATGGAGACTCTTTTGCTGTGGTCACCCCTTTGAGGGAGTTCCTAGAGAGATTAGGCATTAAATATGTGTGATGATTATGAATGTGAAGATTGAAAGAGGTTTGATTTAAACCAGTCTGATTCAGATGTACAAACAGTTTATTTCTCTTTATTTCAGCGTGTGATAATCTAATAAGAAAGATGCTACAAGTGGACCCTGAGAAGAGAATAAGTATAGAACGGATAATGCAGCATAAATGGATAACTATGGTAAGCATTGTTCATATTATTAATATATTTTTTTTTTTTTTTTTTTTTTTTTTTTTTTTTTTTTTTTTTTTTTACTGTGTCCTGTGTTAGCGAGGTAGCACCAGGAACAGATGAAAAAAGACCACATCCACTCGCATCTGTTCTCTTGCTGCTGTTTGTAATGCGCCGAAGCCACTGCTCCCTACCCACTACCAGGCCCCACAGACCTTTCCATGATTTACCCTAGACATATCATGCTTGACCCCAGGACCCCTGTCATAAGGCTCCTGCATCTCCGAGGTTGCACTCCACTCAGGAGCAAGGAAATTTAGAACTCTTTGAAATGAGAATGTACACCTTTTTGACCAGCGATGATGAGACAGCACTCCTGAGGGTGACTTCTTACTCACAGTGTACTTGTAACTAGATTCTCTCCTGTATTAATCATGTTGAGATAAGAATTAATGAATTTCATTTCACATGATAGATGAATATAGTGTAGTGCTTATATTGGTGTGGAAGTTCTTAATTCACCTTAATGCACTGGACATGGGCTGAGGATGTGTAACAATTGATTATAGGCAGTATGTATCAAATCTGTCCCATGGAATTGAGAATGAAGTTAATGGTAATTCATATATTAGACAAATGGAAAGTAAAACATCATAGCATGATTGCTGTATTTATTAATTTGTTTCAGCTCCATATTTTATCCCATGTAATTAGGTAGGAAGCTAATGATGAAAGAGAGAAAATATATAAATAATTTCTACCCAGTTTATAATACAGCTGGAGATTGGATGTAAGCAAATGAGGCTACTGGAGCTTGTTGCTAATGCTGCCTCACTAAGGCAGGAAGCATAGTCAGGCATAAGAAAAGTTTGCATGTGGACAGTCATACAGAAGGATGCCTAAGATACAAGTTTTATATGCAGCTTTTTACTCAGTAGAAATAATGATTAGTGATTAATGCCTAATATTATATACAGTATATTCTTCATTTTCCCAAAACAGGAATGTATAGAACCCAAAATCAAGGAGATCCTCCAGTATTACAGCACAGATGAGAGTGACCTCCCTCCTCCTGACAGTGATCAGGTATTAGAGCACATGATGCACATAATACCTGATCTAGACAGAGAAAAGATCTTACAGGTGAGGGCTGTGACTAGCCAGTAGTAGGACTGCGTGCTGATTGCGATTAGATTTGTTCTCTGTAGTTATGTGTGCTAGAGGTGATGGTGTGATGGTAATTTATTTTATTTGTTTTTCATAACTTGCATGTCTTCACTTTCTTTCATTTCATTTTACTTCTTGTCCTCAACTGCTGCTTGTTTGTGTCCTCAGCAAGACTAGTTGGACTAAATCAGAGGGGAGGAAACAAAATGTTTATTAAGAGCGCTAATGAAAAGAGAATGGACATCAGGTCTCTCACAATCCATCTCAGCATAAGCCCTTCCAGAAGCTCTCAAGTCAACTTAAGATTTAGTATTTTGATGTACTTGACAAGGCAAATATTACAGCAAGGCATACATGGCTCAGGAGTTGTAGTATGTTGATGTGAATGTCTCTGTGGTTCAGTGTAGTGGCTTAAGAGGTCCTTAAGGATTTTTTCCCAGTAAACAGGCCTTGCTGAGAGGGCTGAGGTGATGTTTTACTTTTGAAGGGAAAATAAGAAGCTAAGCAGTGTTGTGGTATTCACTTACTACTGGTATCCCAACTGTGGCTAAGCTGCCCTTGGAAGAATATGTTAAATTCAGACCAAAAATATCTTGTTCTTGATTAATAAGGTGATGAGGCTAAGCTTCTCATGTTGTCTTCTCTCTGGACTTGGAATTGTGTAGGTTGAGCTGGCAGTGATGTAACTGTTATTACAAGTCTGAATCATATTACTGGTACTTGAGGCATTCAGCTTTTATCTTCATGACATGATTGGGGGCTTTAGTCATTTTGGTGTCTATCTTTGTTTCTGTGTATATGTGTATGTATGTTTGCACTTACATGGAAATTCTGTGAATCCATCATCTTTTTTATCCATCTTTTCTGTAACTGATAATCACAAAAGTAAGATTTTGATGTTTTACTTTTGGTAAGAACAGTACCATGATTAGCATAATTGGAATTGGGTGCCCCCCCCCAATACTTAAAGAGGGGAATTTTAATGAGTTAAGGGGATTTTGCAATCTCCAAATACATGTTACCGCTTTAGGTGAAATGTATTTTATGATGCAATGAACAGAGCCTCTATTTAGAAAGTAAGGAGCCCATATTGTGAATGGAACATGTAAAGTTTTAATTTGGAAGAAAAAAACCACAGCTGTTATATTGCAGAACTGGAATTTACCCTTGAAAATACTATTTTTTGGTATGTCAGTAGTTACCAAATAAGAGTTTTGATTGAATTCTGTCCTTGTGAGACAACAGCAGTTTTTAATGAAATTTCTTACGAAAGAAACCACATAATTCTAGGTGCTTTGATGAGAGTCTTCCCAATGTTCGCATTGTCTTGTTGTGTCTCTGGTGGCTCATGTAAGCCTCTACACAAAGACAAAGAAACAGGTATACTTGTATACAAACCCCCAACACAAACGCACTTTTCCTTGCCTCGGGAGAATAGTTGAGCAAACCAACTGTTTTGTAGCAAATATTAGAATAATGTTCAAGTTCATTTATAAGGAATTATTCAGCAAGATGTTCACATTATACATAAGGCCAAAACTAGAAATTTCTCAGGTTTGGCCACTGTGCAGAAAGAAACACTAAGAACAAATAGAGGAGGTTGAGAGGAAAGTAACAAGGATAGTACCAAAAAAGAAAGCTGAATTACAGGGAAAGGCTTGAGGCATTAGATTTGCCCTCCTAGGGAAGAGAAAAAAGAGAGGGGTGACCTGATCACAGCCTTTTAAGTTTTTAAAACAGATTAATGGCATAGATAGCAAACAGTTCTACCAGAGATGAAGGAATAGAAGAACCAGATGACATGACATGAAAATTAGCAAGAAACATGATAAAGAAGATACAAGGAAGTACTTTTATAGTATAGAATTGGTGGATGAATGAAATAAAATGATTGAAGACATGGTTAATGCAGATAGTTTACAGAAATGTAAGAAGTTGTATAATAAAGAATGTTCAAGAGATGGGGTCTCATGAGTGTAAAGCTCTCTCCCCATACAGCACATATAGGTAACCATATACATGGATTGAGGTACTTTGAATTCTTAGACAGGGTATCTTGAAGGCAATTTCTTGGAGAGTGTCTTGGAAAATTTCCTATACCTGCATGTCATTTAACACAATAAGATGAGAGTGACTGATACATCATTATTATTAGATCTTATCTTCATATATAACTAACATGGATATTGTGAAGTATCATACATGTACACCAGTTTGATGAACTGATCATGTGATGCTTTAGTTTGATTATGTGGTAAATGAGGAAAGCTCATTTTCTATGATCATAATGTTTTCCCCACATTTACTCCAAATTTCACATTCTGAAATCTATGCAGCCTTGAACTCAGAGCCAATTGGCACTTGCTATGCCATTGTGTTGCAATTCCTGAATGGTCATTGGCAGCTCAGGGATTGGTGATTTGATGTCTTGTTTCATTCCCCTACACTGCTGAGCTTTGTAAGCTTTTATCCTTGTCTTATTAGTTATGATGGTACCTTTTTTATGTTTTATTCAAGGCCTGGCTTTAATGAGGACTTTTGTCTATATCTGGAGCCCTTGACATTTAAAAAGGATGGTCATCCAATGTGAGTTAGAATGAGCTGTTAAGGTATTACTTGCTGTGGTATGCCTAGAATTGGTTAACCTGTAACATTAATGTTAGGTTGCAACCCTTTTCATTGGGAAACACCGTAGCAACTATTCTTTGCATTACAATATACTTGAGGGAATTTAAACTGGTTGTCATGTCTGATTCCTCTCATATGTTGTATTATTTAAACATGAAAGTGTTGTCAACACATAATCTATAGTAACTGTTGCACGACATAACTAATTTTGTGTAGATTGTGATACTAACTAAAGATTACAACATCCTCAGTGTGTGCATGGGATGAAGTTTGACCACATTAGTGCCATATACCACCTCTTGGAGGAACAGGTGGCAGAAGCTTCATCAGCTTCATCATCGCCCTCCATTGCCCTATACCCTCAAGCCCTCCCAGTTGCACCCACACACCACAGAAAGTCATCTATTACCACTGGTAAGTATGTCAATCCTCTATAAATCCTGGCACAGTATTGGTCATGTGACCCTAGTAGTATGGATTATTTAATGACAAATAAAGACAAAGAATTTTTTCTTTTATGTGGAAAGAATTACAGTGGTATCATGGTGAGCTTAGATTATCACATGTAGCACATGAGGTGCATAAGTGAAGACATTGGGTAGCTGTTGAATAAGTATAATAAACAGCAGATTTGATATGCACTCATTAATAGAGATGTACTTTTGATCAACTGCATTGTATTTCCATAGGGTTCGTCGACAGAAGTCCAGTGTCTGACACCGAAGAAACCCCACATGCTGTGCCTCTTTTCTCCTGTTCACCTATTCCACAGAATCTGCCTGTTCTCCACGACCCATACCAAACTTATTCCTTAGAGAAGGTGAGAAGTCAAATGTTGTGGGTAAGAGGCATAGTTGGGACTGTGTGTGAAAATGTTGGAATTTATTGAAGGGGGTACTTCCTGTGTTATGAATGTTTGTCATGATTATGATTATGAAAAAAGAACTGTTTAATTACTTTTTTATAATTACCTATTTGCAAAGTAGTGGGAGGGAGTTTTATTCTCATAGTGCCCCATCTGATGATCATTCTTTGCAATCAAACAACTTTTTGAGTTCATGTATGTTGTCTGCATTATTGGTGTCTTTCATCATTTTATTCCTTTTACCCACCATTATAGTGTAAAAGTACTTCACCTTTAGAAAAACTTTTCACTGTCACCACTCTCTTCTGTTTTCCAAGATGGGCAAATTTCATGCCTCAAACCTTTCCCTGTAATCCAGTTCTCTTAATTCTGGTACCATCTTCGTTGCTTTTCTCTGGACCTCCTCAATTAGTTCTTTATGTTACTTTAGGTGTGGTGACCACACTTGAGAAGCATATTCTAGTTTTGGCCTCTTATGATGTGAACAGCTGCTGAAAGTTTCCTTATCCATGAACTTGACTGTGTGTGTGTGTGTTTGTGTGTTTTATTACTTATTTGTAGGTATTCATTTGTATATGCAGAGTAGGAACTTTATACCCATGGGGCTCAGTGTCTTATCCTAGCATTTCTGTTATTTAGTCTTTACATTTTTAGATGCTGCTTTGTCTAACTTGTTCCACATACCCTTCTCTCCATTAGTGAAGAAATGCTTTGCACATCCCCCTTGACACTCTCATTGCTTAATTTCTTACTTGCCATTTAACACTGGAGTCTGTTCTGACTTCAAAGAACTGTTCTATGTTAACATCATCATAGCCTCTGTATAATTTGTATATACTTAACATGACTCCCAATATCCCTGTTTTTCCCAACATTGTTAAATTGAGGGTGTTAATCCAGTTTGCTACATTATAATAGGACCATTCTTGTTAATTTTTCTCTAGTTCTTTTCTGTCATATCTATGTGACTCCTCAATTGAAGAGACCAAAATGTTGTAGGGAGAGAATAACAATGAACTTTAGATAGAATAAAGAAATGGTTAGAAGTGATTTGAATAGTGTATGATGAGAATAACAAGACATATTAGGGTGACAGTGAAGAGAGTAGATGGGGAACTGATAACAGATGAAGTAGATATGAAAGGGAGATAAAGTGAATATTTGTAATGACTGCAGACTGTGTTAGATGAGAGGGATGCAGATTTACTAACAAATGACTTTGGTGTAGCAGATGATAGTAGAAAGCAAGAATATTTCCAGAATATGTCTCTTGGGATAAGGGGGAAAGAATACTACCCAAGTATTCCTTGTGTGTCATAGAAGATTACTAAAAGGAATGGGAGCAGGGAGCTGGAAATCCTCCCTTCCTGTTATACTTAAACAAAGGAAGTATGAAGAAGGGGGCCTAGTGGGGATTTTTTCCTCTAAGTCTCAGTGGGAAATGGCGAATATGTACGAAAAATTTTTTTGTATTACCATGTGCACATTACAGTTGTATTCATTCATTTGATGTACATAGTTTTATATTAATTTTTATATGTATTCATATCATGCACCAGCAATGCTGTGCCTTTCTAAGAAAAAACAGTATAGTGTATTACCAAGTCCAGGAAAAATAAGAAAAAGTGTAATATTTCTGCATGTGTTCATTTTATTCTCCATTAATGCCATGCTTCTTCTGTTCAAAATAAGAGAGGAGTGATATCAAGTTTTTGGAAATCAAAGAAACAGGACCTCAATATCCTTTCTTATTTTGAGGTGAGGAAGGACCTAAATGTGTCAGCCACATACCCTCCTTTCACTCATCACTCCAACTGGTCAGCACAAAGTTATTAGTATTGCTTTTTTTTTTTAGGGTAGTTAGCAAAAGTTCCTGCCACTTAAGAATTGAATGGGGGGATCTGAGGAAGTGGGGTGTCTTAGATACTAGGAAGTGGATGAAGCAGCATATGGACCCATAGGGACTGAAGTAGATCCGGATGGAAGAGGGGTTAAGGTCTTGGGTGCATTAGGAAATGTCTGGAAGGAAAGGTTTGTGTTTGTAAGGGCGATTACGGGTATGTTTGAACCCATTGACTGCAGCTGCTCTAGATATTTAGTGTGCCCATAGTGTGGCAGTTTTCAGTCAAAAAGATTGTTTTACCATTCAAATGTTTTTCTACTTTGATATGATTACACATTATTTTAGCACATGGTGAGATTATCAAATGAATAAATGTTTAAGCTACAGCGCTGCTAAGCATACGATGCACCCCCTTGACAGCATATTATACACACATCTCGGTATGCAATCACGTTATAATTCCTAGTAAATGCATTTCATTATTTATATATATCTGTAGACATTATTTGTATAATTTTTTTTCATACTTTTCTGCTGTCTCCCACATTACTGAGTTAATGCTAGAAACAAATGAAGAAAGGACACATTTGCAAATATCCATTCTCTTGCTGTCATGTGTAATGCACCCAAACCAAACCCACAACCACTGATCTTTTCATGCTTTCCTCTGGCCACTTCACATCATATAAATTTTTCTGCCTTGGTAATGTAGCATTATAATCCATAAATACCAGATGAACTGAAAAATATGGATGAAGGATGTGGAAATGTTGATTGAGTTTCTAGTGGTTGCTTTCAGACTTTCCACCCTGCTGTTTGCAGTGCCTTGGATTTTGGAATGCCCTAAACCATATACAGCATTCTCACAATCAGTTGCTGGAGATGTCCCATGCTGTGTATGGTATAATAGCAGTTATTAGGTTAAATGCAAAGGGAAGTATAAGGGTGTTGTGTTGGAAATTACCTGCCTGATTACACTAAGTTCCTAAAGATGGGTTGATCATGAGAGAAATGAGTGTCAGAGAGTGGCTTGGTAGTGAACAGTTTGATTGAGAGGATAAACCAGACTGCATGAAAGGTTTTAGCACATGGATAGTAGGAGTTAAGAGAGATTGACAAAGAGGACTTGTGTTTCAGGAGCAGAGGGAGCAAGAAATAGGAGAGGGAGAGACCAAGGGATGAATTAAAGCTGGCTTTGCAGTATTGAGGCTTTAACCATGACAGGCAAGAGTTGTGATGGATGGAAAGGAGTAGAGGGATTACTTGAGGGGAGTGTGATGTTAACCCTTAACCTGTGACTGTGGTTTGAAATGATAGCCCCCCCAAAATTTTATTTTTCTCCACTGACCATATTTCTGTATCCTATGTTTATGGAAGAAAATCCAAGAAGCAGTGGTATATTTCCTCCATATTGATATAAGGGATTGAGTTAACAGGGGAGGACCCTGGCTGATGACATGAATATTCCTTATTTATTTGAGTATATGATGATTATAATTATTGGTTACTTATTATACTTGATTGCTGTTCCCCGTGTCAGCAAGGTAGCGCCAGGAAACAGACAAAGAAAGACCCATCCCCCCACATACACACATATATACATACCTGCACATACATGCACAGTACATACATATACATACACATGCATATACACATATACACATGTACATATTCACACTTGCTCGCCCCCATCCATTCCTGATGCCACCCTGCCCCACAGGAAATAGCATCGCCACCCCCTGCACCAGCGAGGTAGCACCAGGAGAAAGACGAAATGGCCACATTAGCTCTCATTCAGTCTCTAGCTGTCATGTGTATATGTGGATGGAGTGATAAGAGAGATGAAAGCAAAACTATGAAAAATGGGTGCAGTGCTGGAGAGTGATGGTGAGATATGGTGGGGAGTGGCAAGCCTGTTTGCAGGTGGTACTGTGTTGTTTACTGAGAGTGAAGAGGAGTTGCAGAAGGTTATAAGTGTGTTTTATGATGTGTGTAAGTATAGGCAATTGAAGGTAAATGCAAGTGAAAGTAAAGTAATGGTGTTTGAAAGAAAACAGAGTGAAAGTATAGATTTTGTAAAACCAAATACAGTGAAAGAAAAAAGTGTACAAAATTTTGCTTTGGATATGGGGAGAGAAAGACTGCAGGAGGTTGAGAGAATTTAAGTATTTATGAGCTGTCTTGGGTAAGTTTGGTAATATGGAAGGAGAGATAAGGGAGAAAGCAGTATGGGGTAGAAGAGTTCCTTAATAGAATCATGAAGGGTAGAGGTGTAAGTATGGAAGTGAAGAGAGGATTAAGGGACAGTATAGTCCTCCTAACCCTGACTTATACAGCTGATACATGGACATGGAATAAGTCACAGAGGTCAAGAATTCAGGTTGTGGAAATGAGCTATTTGAGAAGAGCATGTGGTGTGAATAGAATGAAGAAAGAAATGAAGGGGTGTATGAGAGATGTGGTATGGCAGGGAATTCAAAGGGAATGAATTTTGAAGTGGTCGAATGGGTGAAATGTAATACTTTGAGGTGCTTTGGCACATAAAAAGAATGGAAGACTGGGAGCTTACAAGGAGAGTGTATGATAGTACAATTAAAGGGGTTAGTGTGAGAGGAAGACCACCTGTAACATAGGCAAATAGGTTGGAGGAATACTGAAGGGACAGAAACAATGGAAGAATGTATGGAGTGGTGTATGTGATGGAGGCATGTAAGGACAGGGATAAGTGGAGACTTTTGTTGTTGTCACCCCCTGTTGGGAGTTCCTGGAGGTAACAGGCATCAGAGATAAAGATAGATAGATAGGGAAATATAAAAGAAGGAAGGAACTTTCACAGCTTTGCTGTTTGAGGAAAGGTGTCTTAATGGTTTGCCCTCATGTGACTCATTGCCATGCATCCGCCATGGAGAACAGCAGCCAGTTGCATCTTGTGGATACAGAAATTGATGACTGGATACTTGCAAATAGCCAAAATGATATCTTTAGAAACAGAGTGCAGCAGTAGCAATACAGTGTATGGAAAGGGATGTTTTAAGGAAGGTGAGAGCAAGAAAGTTGATAAGGTGGAAGACTTTTAATTCCACTGTGGCTAAGAAAGAGGTGGTAGAAGAGCCACTCCAGCTGTGTACTTATCTATATGTAATTCCTTGTTTATATTGTGTCGGGAGGGAGTGTTACACTACTGAGGTCCCATCTCTTGAACATTTTTATATTATCATACATCCTCTTAAACTTGTGTATGCTGTCTGCATCAACCATATTCACTCAGTTTAATCCATTCATCTGCTTTTCTTATGCAGTAAAACTACTTATGTACCTCATTTTTCACAAATCTCTTAGTATCATGCTATGTCCTCTGGTTGTCCTATCCCTGCATCTTTCAAAGTAATGTTCACTGTTTGCATCATCAGTCTGTTTTAAAAACTTAAAGGTTGTAATCAAGTCACCCCTTACTCATCTCTCTTCCAAGGTGGGCAAATTTTAGGCTTTTTATTGTGCTAGAGTGAATAAAATTCCTGTATATATGGAATAGCTGCTCTCAAGAAAAATTGTTTTGTCATTTGTATAACAACCTCATCTTTTGGGAAGCTGATATTGTTTTGTTCGATATGCAGGGTCTCCATGACAGAATAGAAGGTATCAATATGCCCAACAAGCTTATGTTATTGCATGGATGAACTACAGTGTTTTGATATTTTTAGTAGGAAATAAGTAAGATTTAGAGAGATGTAATTAGAAATTATGTTTTTGCAGTAATGAAATTAACCAGGTTATTGGTTCCTAATTCTGAAATGTTACACAAGTTTTGTTTAAAATGAGTAAGAGCTTTTGTTATAGTAGTCCACATGACATGGGCAAAAACGTGTCCCATTCATGGCAGTCTCAGATGATAGGTAAGATGATAGGTGTTGCATGGAAAAATAAAGGCTTAATTTGAACTTCTTACTTTTTAGGAAAGAAAATGTCATGGCAGTCACTACTATCGTGACTTGTCTCCACATAGTAATTACGGGAAGCAGCAGCCAGACATATGCCACAGATCTAATTCATGGCAGTTGGGACACAGGCAGAGAACTCTTAAGAGCAGTGGCCAAAATGATACCTGTGAAATGGAGAGAAGGAAACATCATGGTAGCATATAGAAAGAGATGGTTGAAGAGAGGTTATTGCTTGAAATTTGATAAGGTGAAAGGTTTTTGTTTCCATTCTGAGAGAGCTAGAAAAGGAACCACCCAGTACTTGATACTAGGTGAATAAGACCCCATTGATATGAAATAACGTTTTTTTTTAATGTTGAAGGCTCCAGTCAGGACAAAAGTCCACATCAAGGCTGGGCCATAACTGAAATATAGAGAGAATTGAGAAAGGGGGAAAAACAGACAGGGAAAGTATTTACAAATTTTTGAGAAAGTGAA